>JABSTT010002171.1:0-49960 GCA_013339685.2 Hyalomma asiaticum | reverse complement strand
CGCACAGCACACGGGCCTCAACATTTCGCCTCCATCGAAATGCAGCCGCCGCGGCCGGGATTCGATCCCGCGACCTTCGAATCTGCAGCCGAGTGCCATAACCACTACACCACCGCGGTGGGGCGTGTCATGTTATTGATGTCATGTCCTCTCAGCCATGTTATTCACACATTCATATCGTTCAATGCCAGTTTTTCGATGTACTGGTCAAATGTGCGAGACCCATGTACTGACTCATGGCTACTGACAATAAAATATTTCTAAAAATTTTAACTTTGCTGTAAGCAGTGAAAAGTAAAGCTCCCTACATATTAGGCATGGTACCAAATGGATTTCACTCAAACGAAGAGGCGGCATTTCTGTAAACTATGGTCATCAATATAATATTCATGCCCCGAAATGTGTGTAACCTGCATTTCGATGGAGGCGAAATGTTGAGGCCCGTGTGCTGTGCGATGTCAGTGCACGTTAAAGAACCCCAGGTGGTCGAAATTTCCGGAGACCTCCACTACGGCGTCTCTCATAATCAGAGCTGGTTTTGGGACGTTAAACCCCACAAATCAATCAATCAAATGTGTGTAACAGCTTCCTACATGCGCTACCTTTGAGAAGCTGCAATCTTCAACCAAGCACGTTATTTCACTCTTTCCTCTCCTTACCTTCACATGAATGTGTTCAACTATTTTCATTGTTTATTTATAGGATTCTCCCTTGACCTTTCACACAACAGTAAATTTTCAACGGCTAATGAGATAAGCAGCACAAATACAGATTGCTGTTAACGAGCCACCATTGCAGTCAGATACAAGTTGAACATGTCCTGCCAAGGTGAATAGTGCACTCATGCAGGGACAGTTAAGCTCAAAAATAAAGTGCACACCCTGATTCAAACAAGTTTGCACAGTATGTTTGTCATTGTCATGAAGAAAGCTTTAATGTTGACACGGCTCCTACCACAACCGCAGTGACTAAGACGGCAAGCATGACGTACACACAACAAATAAAGGCATTACGAAAGCCCTACACCTGGCGACAGCTTTCTGTGTCAGCGCAGCCAAGGCTACGTGGGCGGAGCTTCTGCACATGTGTTAATGCGCCAAGTAGTCCGCTCGCGCGAGATTTTGATTTCGGTCTTGCGAGCGCATCCATCGTGCGTTTTTGAGGGTTCCAGTTTCTCGTGAACTACGCCCCCACACTCCGGCTTATATGAGCAGTTTTATAGCTGTATCGAAGATCTGTAACTGCTTTGGTTATTTACAAATTTAGCTCGAAGTAACCCCAATGTAGTATACGCTGATACGCCAGCCACTCACTCAAATGCGCATACAAACGCGCACCTTGTACATAATGACTTGTAATGCGCTTTTTTTTTGGAAGATCGTTAACTGCGGGGACCCGTAGGAAGGCTAAATAGAACATTTTGTTTGAGCACGCAGTTCTATTTTTTTAGATTCTCTGCAAGCCTCAAACGATCTGCACAATTATATGCCTCATATACAGGTAACAAGCCGTTTCATCAATTACGTTGCATAGAGAGTAGCTAATCGCATCTCTGTGACGCAATAAATTCAGTAACTTTCATGAGGCTCTCATGTGAGTTTGGCAGGGAACGCGTCGCCGCCGACGGGTAGCTGGGTATGTTTGCCACCGTTCCACAGATGTGCCCATTTCGATTTTGCAAGTCCAAGCGAGAGAGACGCACACTTTTACTGGCCTTTAACAATAACGCAGCTTTTGAGCGAAGTTGAACGCTCTCATTGCAATGCGCCAAAAACACTTTCAACTGCAGACACGGAAGCGCACGCTATCGCACGCTCTGCGCGGCTTTCATTTTCACGAGATGCACATTCTGAATGATCGTTATCAGTGGCAATAAACAACCGAAAATACCAACCATGTATATACAACCAAGCAAACGAAATGAGCTTTTTATTTTACGTACTGTTCCTAATAGCAGCATTGCTGCCAAGTTCGCAGGCTCGATGAAAACGGACGGGTCACTGCGGTGTCGAAGTGGTTATCGCGGTGTTGGACCAACTCGCACTGGTGGCATCGTTTGTGCGCAGCACAACTCCTTTCCTCGAGATTGTATCCAACATAATTTTAACACGGAAGGATTTTATGCCGGGGTTCACCAAGAAATCAGTGACGCACTTCCTGTAACGGAAGTGTATCTTTGAAAAAATGAACTGGCATTCACACTGAAAAAGTTCCACCCAGCGGACTCGAAACTATTTGTCGAAAGGAGCCGGATGCTCTACCGATACACCACGGTAACATCGTTCATATAGGGAACAGATGGGCCTTATGTTCACTATAGCGCTTTAGAAGTTACATTTAATTGTCGTCCGGTGAAAGCAAAGGTGTTTAGTGCAGTGAACTATGGTGTTTAATAAGGAAACTTACTCTTAAATTAACATCGCCTCCCTTATACTGCACTCTTGGTTCACTTAGGTTCGCTGTGGTGGTACCGCCATCTAGGAACGATAGATAGAGCGAAGCAGATTATCGTGATGATTCGTGCCGGCAGCCAGCGTTTCAGTAGAGTTCGCCCCTCAACCGCCTCGGCCGCCGAAGAAGTTAGGGCCGTGGCGGCGTCGTGACGGCGCGTTCCAGGTGCAAAGTACGAACGCGGCCGCTACAAAATTTGTCTTGCCTGGCCAGGTGTGTTGAGTTGCGACGCGCACTGCTCCAGCATCGAAAAGATGGCAGAAGATAAGCAAATCATTTTCCTTTCGTTGCAGTTGGCTGTGTTTTTATAAAACGATCCGCTGACAACCCGTTCGGTTTCTCTTTAAGGCGTCACCATTTGCGGAAGATCCACGTTTATGACAGGCCTGCGTAGGGCTCTGGCACGTGCAATTCAGTGTTTAGAAAGCAATGTGAGTCGCTCGAAGACTTTCTCTCGTGTACAACTGTCGAGAATACCTGTGCGGCGTCGAGGTGGCGCTGATGTCAAGATTTCACGTGTTCACTTGTTCACAGTACCCAAGCCATCTCTCGTCCCTCGAGTCGCCAGATTGACGCTTATGCCATAATTCCACAACTTCGCGAAAGCAGGATTCACTTTCGTGTTATACAGATTACTATAAGAGAGGGATCAGCCATATTTTTTTGCAACACACCAGTCTTCGCTTCACTTTCAACAATGGATTCACGCCAGCCGACGAACACTCGCTCATGCTCGCTTACGCGCTGCGACGCGACGCGAAGCGTGCTTGAACCGAGCGATGCCATCGTTGTTTTGAGGGTGAGGAAAGCATGGTACTGACAGCAGAAACCAGAAAACTAAAAACAGCGAAAACGAAATTCGATTACAAGACAACTTTTTTTTGAATTACAATGAAATAATCTTGAACATAAAAAGAAATAAAATTAGGTGGCATGTCTTATGTTCCGCAATGTATCGTGCAAAAGTTAGCGTTCGTGGACTACGTGCGGGAGCGTAGCAAAAATGAGCGCGCTTCGCCTCCGTAGCCTTCGCTGTGCGGCCACAGAAAGTTGTCGCCAGGTAGAGGTTGCGCAACGCCATTTGCCGCGATTTTGGCAAATGACATCTTCACGCCAAAATCGCGTAACAAAATGCCACGTGACATATTCTAGGGAAAATCCCGTAACGAAATGTGCCGTGACATGTTTCCCAAAAATCACGTAACGAAACGTCACATAGCATCTTCTTGCCCGAATCACGTAAACTAATGACACGTGACGTGTTTTCGCTGAAACATGTCACGTGACATGTTCGCCGCAATTGGGAACGAAACCTTACATGGCATGTTCTTGACCAAAGCTCGTCACGCGATCTCAAGTGATATTTTCCGCCACGTGGCACGTGACACTTTCCGTCACGTGACACTTTCCATCAGAATCGCTTAGCGAAATGTCACGCGGCATGTTCTTGCTCAAGGGACGTAACGCCGTGTCACGTGGCATGTATCCCCGAAACACGTAATGAAGCGTCACGTGACATCTTCCCGCCAGAATCACGTTAGGCAACATTACGTGACATGTTTCCGCCAAAGTCACGTAGCACAATGTCACGTGGTATTGCATGATGCCTGTTAAATTGCGGTGAGCTTAAACAGCTTGGCTGTTAAGGCTCCAATGCCAAAAGCAACCGTTTCTAACGCTTGGGCCTTGGCACGGCCTTCGTCAGAGCAACATGAGCAGAGTGCACGCACGGGAACTTTTTACTATATATATATATATATATATATATATATATATATATATATATATATATATATATATATATATATATATATTGTAAAGGGCGTTTATTGAAGGCATGACGTTGAATTCGTGCAAGCCGTCGGGCGTGACAAAGGCTGTCTTCGCTCGAGCGTCGTCAGCCATCGGTACTTGCCAGTATCCTCACCGCAAATCGAGGGATGAAATGAATTCTGCTCCTTGCAGGCTGTCAATCGCATCGTCAATTCGTGGTAGTGGATAGACGTCCTTACGAGTGATCTTGTTGAGCCGCCGGTAGTCCACACAGAACCGTATACAACCGTCCTTCTTCGCAACGAGAACGACAGGAGACGCCCAGGGGCTGTCCGAAGGTCGAATAACGTCGCGTCGAAGCATGTCGTCGACTTGCTCATTGATTACTCGACGTTCTGCGGGAGATACGCGGTATGGACGCTGCCGCAGTGGCGGGTGGCTGCCAGTGTCGATGCGGTGCGTGACAGTGGACGTGCGGCCGAGAGAAGCTTGTGCAACATCGAAAGAAGAACGAAATTCTTTTAGCAGGCCCAGAAGCTGGGAACGTTGGGCCGGCGTAAGATCGTCAGCAATGGATGACCCAAATACATCAACGGGTGACGAATCAGAAGTCGAAACAGCACTGAGCGCGCTCGAACTGGTACTGTCCACGTCGTCGGGCGCGTCGATAACTTGTGTGTCTTTCACGGGTTCTACTCTGCCGAGAGATTCCTCTCGTATGAGCACAACTACGTACGGGGATGGGTTGGTTACAAAAATAGCGGCGTTGCCCTGAGTGAGCTGCACGATCGCAAAAGGCACCAGCAAGCCTTTCCTAGTGGAGACGCGCTCAGATGGCGAAAAGAGTGCAACGGTGTCGGCGAGATCGGCGCAGTAGACCGACACAGCCGTTCTCGAGTTAGGAGGCACTCTGGTGTCGTCTCGGACGAGTAGCTTGTACGAAGCCGATGGTTCACTTGCCGGCGTCCAGTCTGAAAACGGCGAGAGTTCTAACTCGGCAGGTGCGCAATGAATGATGGCGTCGTGGCGCGAAAGAAAATCCCATCCCAGGATGATGTCGTGAGAGCATGGAGAAATTATGATGAACTTGATAGCGTACAGAATGTCCTGAATGACGACGCGGGCTGTACATACTGCTGTAGGGCGAATAGTTTGGGCGCTAGCTGTACGGAGGGAGAGCCCAGAAAGTGGCGTCGTCACTTTTCGTAGTAAGCGGCTAAGTCTTGCGTCCATGACTGATACGGCGGCTCCAGTGTCTACAAGGGCTGATGCACGAACACCGTCGACAAACACGTCTATTACGTTCGATGGGCTGCGCTGAGGGCTTTCACAGTTCGATGGCGTCGCAGCCCTTGCCTCATGGACTGCGACGACTAGTTTTCCTGGTCACGGGCGACCACACGTGGCCGCATAGGTGACAAGGAGCGGCGTCGTGGAGACGGTGACCGGCGGGTAGACGGAGCAGCTCGCAAAGGAGGTGACATAGGCGGAGGTGGGTCGTAATACGGGCGGCTGGACCGGCTGGCGACGCGTGATGTGACTCGAGGCGGCTGCACGCGATCGCAATAACGTGCGACGTGTCCGGCGTAACCACACGCAAAGCAGATGGGACGGTTGTCGGGGGTGCGCCATCGGTTCGCTGGGGCAGGTGCCACCCATGTCGCAGGACGAGACGGACGGGGCGGCTGCTGATACGACGGCGTGCTGGACTGCAGCCGGGCCCTAGGAACGACTTCGGCGTACGGAGGCGGCACACCCAGTTCGAAAGACAGAGGTCTAGCGACAACTTGGGCGTAGCTAAGTGGGACCGCCGCAGGAATCGGTTGGGGCGGGGTGGCTACAACTGGAGCATGACTCAGTGGTGCAGGGGCCGGAGGCTATTGGTGGTATTCAGGCATGACCCCTGCGATTTCCTGCTCAATCTCTCGGCGGAGGGGAGGCAGAAGTGTGGTCGATGGCTGTTGAACATGCTGCGGTTGAGCAAAGGGCAGCAGAGAGAACTGGCGTGCAACTTCTTCGCGCACGAATGCCTTGACTTCCGCGAGCAATTGGGAATGGTCAGAAGTGGCCGACAAGCCAGCGAGATCGGCGTCGCGTGACGAAGGGCGACGGGTCATCAACCGCTGTCGACGCAGCTCCTCGTAACTCTGGCATAGCGTTATGACCTCGGCCACAGTGCGAGGGTTTTTGGCGAGCAGCATGGTAAAGGCGTCATCGTCGATACCTTTCATGATGTTCTTTATCTTTTCAGACTCCAACATGGTCGCGTTGGCCTTCTTGCACAAGTCGAGGATATCTTCTATATAACTCGTGAAGGACTCACCGGCCTGCTGAGATCGTTCGCGTAAGCGCTGCTCTGCTTGCAGCTTACGAACAGCGGGGC
This sequence comes from Hyalomma asiaticum, assembly GCA_013339685.2. Taxonomy (NCBI): domain Eukaryota; kingdom Metazoa; phylum Arthropoda; class Arachnida; order Ixodida; family Ixodidae; genus Hyalomma; species Hyalomma asiaticum. The sequence goes on along the minus strand of JABSTT010002171.1, from coordinate 43,353 downwards.
GACCGAACACGTCGACAATGGCGGTCTTGAAATCGGACCACGTCAGGAAATCTGATGCGTGGTTGTTATACCACAGACTCGCCACACCCGCGAGGTAGAATATCAAGTTGCTCAGCTTTCCTGCCTCGTCCCACCTATTGGGCACGCTCACACGCTCATAAATCGTGAGCCAGTCCTCCACGTCGGTCCCATCTGCGCCAGTGAAGACAGGTGGGTCTCGGACACGAGGGACACCGGGACATGCGGTCGGTGCGGGGGGAGGCGTTTGCTTGGCGGCGTCCTGAGGCATGGTAGACGGCACTGCGCGGGAGCGAAGTTCCAGGGGCATAGAAAGAGGCCGAAGTTGTTGTGAGGGTACCCAGCACCTCCACCAATTGTAAAGGGCGTTTATTGAAGGCTGGCGTCAGACCCGACCGGTAGCTTGTTCAACGGCTGAAAGCACGAGCCCCGAGAGCGAGCGGCGAGCACGAGCAGTGCGCGTTAGATCCAGACCCACTAGATCACACCGGAGAGCCTACCCCACTATAGGGTTGGTTACTTTTCGCTACAATATATATATGAGGTGTGTTGGACGGTTGGACGGTGTCTTGTGTCTGTGTGTGTGTTGAACCCAGCTCGGTGCTAGCAGGTTCGCTTCGCAGCTCGTAAGCGAGTATGAGCGAGTGTTTATCGTTTATTGCCAACAGCTTCCACCGCGGGTCCTGTCTTTTTCAAGGCATAGAAGGAAGTGAGGAGCTGAGAAACTTATCGGAAGAAGAACAGGGAGAGAGTGGTAATATAAGTTCACAAGGCATTCTGCAGGTGAGCGTTATGGGTGCTGGAGGGAAGATTGTGCGGGAGGGAGATCAAAGTGGGCAGTTAGCACCTCGAAGTGGAGGCAAGCAGTGTACAATGGGGAGCAAAACTGAGCTCCTGAGATTCTGCATGAAGTGCTCCATGCTGAGAGCACCGAGAAAATGTGGCTGTGCTTTGTTGGGTGTCGTCTGTAATCAGCGACATTTTTTTCCTCTTTAGTTCACATCTGGCAATAGGCGAAATACCTTGTTCCCACGGCGCTTATGCGACGGAGACGGCCCTCACGTGCACTGCAATTATGGCTGTTGTATAGCCGGAAAACAAAGAACGAAAGAAAAACAATATAGCAAAAAAAAAGAAAAATACAAGAGAAAAAATAGAAAAAAATATTCATTCCTTTCGCAAAAAATGGAAGGGGTTCCAGGTTTAATAAGGCCGTTAGGCGGAGAAGAGTGTTACATATATAAATACGCACACACATGCAAAAAAAATGTGGTTGATCCCTCTATCATATAGGAATCGGTATAACACGAAAGGGAAACTTGTCTTCGCACATAAGCGGCAATCTGGCGAATCGAGTGGCGGGAGATAAGTCGGGTACTCCGGACTCCCCTTTGCATGTACACATAAGCGGCACCTCGACACTGTACAGGAATCTTCGACATTTGCACGCAAGCGAAAGCTCTCGAACGACACAATTCTCCGGAGACAATGCATTGAATGCGCCCTGCGCGAACCTGTCATAAACCAGGAGCGTCCGCAAAAGGTGAAATTTTGCAAGCGTAACCGAACTGTTTGTCGGCGGATCGTTTTGTGTATGAACACATCCCTGTTCGAAAGGCGCGTCATTTGCTAGTCGACGGCCGCCTTTGCGTTCATGGAGTAAAGCGCGTCACAACGCAACTGGCTACCATATAGGTCACACAAGACAAATTATGTAGCGGCCGTGGCTGAAGCGACGCGCCGGCAGAACGCCGAAGCATGCTCGGCGATCCATCGTTCCTAAGTGGCGCTGCCACCGCTAAGAACCAAGAGCGCAGTGAGAGATGCGATGTTAATTTAAAGGCAGTTTTGCTTGCTAAGTGCGTTTACCTTAACCAGATATCTGCTAGATGCAAATTGTAAAGCTTCCTAGTAAATATATAAGGCCCGTCTTTTCGTACTTGTTGCTTGTCCGGCGGTGGCGTAGTTGGTAGCGTTTCCAGCTCCTACTGCCACACCCTGGCTGGCTGTGGGTTCCGATCCCAGCGGGAAGTACTTTTTCAGTCTCAAATAAGTGTTTGTTTTTCCTACATCTACTTCTGTTACGGAAGTACGTCACAAATTTCTTGGTGGACCCCGGCATAAAACAATTTCCTGTTAAAATACACATACAACCAACCAGCCAGATTGAAGAGTGGTGACACGGATTTTGTCAAGTGAATGTTCCGGCAGCATGAGGTGTTTTGAAAATGGGAGATTGGGCACAGTGCGGGAGTGTGCTCTGTGGTTATTTAAACGCAGTCTGAAAGCATTCCCAGTCTGGCCAACATGCTGTTGGTTGCAGACCTCGCAGTGGAGAAAATACACCACTTTCTGGCTGTCACAGTTAAGAGGTTCATTGATTCTATACGTGAAGTCCGAGTAGGTGGCTTTCGCTGCACACGTCGTAGTCACGTGTTTACAGACCTGGCAGCGTTGTTTCCAGCATGGCCGGCAGCCCGTTTTCTTCTTTTCAGACCCGGTCGTCTAAGCCATAACTAACATGTCTTTTAGGTTCCTTCCCCGGCGGTAACCCACTCTGGGTGGCTCTGTGAAAATTGAAGATAGGCGCCTACTCTGCTGAATAATGTTAAAATGTCTGAATAGGATATTGTTGACGTGCGGCAGCGTGGATGAATCAGTAAGGACAAGGTTGGTATTGTTTTTTGAATGACGCTGTTTTGAGCCGGTCAGGGCATCGTCCCGATCTAATGTTCGTGTTCGATTTATAGCATCATCCATGATACTCTCTGGATAGTCTTTCGCCACGAAAGCCGTTTTAAGGCTCTTAGCGTGACCTTCGAAATCCGCCGTGTCCGTGCACAATGCAGCGGCAACCGAGGGCCTGTGGTCAAGGGATGGCTGTCTTGCAGTGATGCGAATGACAACCTTTAAATTGTAGGCATTGGTGGCGATCCGTAGGCTTTTTGTATAAGTTTGGGTGGATGCGATTCTCATAATATATATATATATATATATATATATATATAGAATCATAGGGTCACGTTGAAAAAACAACATTTATTACGACGTTTCGGCCGCGAGACCGGCCTTTTTCAAGCTTCTACTACAAATGGTAAGCACAGAGCCTACATGACAGTAACGGGGAAAAGAAAGGGAGGGAGCATGGCTGAAGTTGAAAGGGGGAAAAAGACGAAAGGAAAAAAAGGGGAGGGGGTGGTCTATGGAAGAGTGGTGGCGGCCTTGAAAGCCCAAAGATAAAATTAAAACGACGTGTTTGACGTATACCGAAGTAGAAGTGAAGTGAGGGAAGGTGGAGAAGGAGCGGTTTCGGCGCCGCCGCTTTGAGTCACGGGAGCCGTGCATGTAGCCATCAGCTCATCCCTCTCCTCAGGGCACAACACGCAGCTGCAAGAAGCGCGGCGCATGGAGGGCTAAAGGAAGCCAGATGTAGAAAAACTGACAGCTGTGGCGGCCTGTAGCAACAGGAAAACTGCCTTGGGAAGTTAGAAGATAAGGGAGATACGGGGTGAGATAAAAGAAAGAAGGAGAAAAAAGGAGTAGAAAAAGAACGAAAGAAATAAAAGGAAGGGGAGGGGGCGGTGGGCGCGTGGACGCCTGTGTGAGGTGGAGCACAGGAACATTTGCAATACGATGACAGTAAGGTGCACAGTCACAAATACAAACAAAACGGGCTCAGCTCAACAGCCAATACGGATAAAAGCGCGCAATAGAAATATACAGTAACAGGAGAAACAGAATACCATTGCGAGTATCTTACACAGCAATTATACATACGTATATGTATGGAAACATGCACTAATACACAGACGTATCTAAACACACATACATACATACACACTCAAAGCACGCCTATATATATATATATATATATATATATATATATATATATATATATATATATATATTAAGGAATGTTAATTTGCCGACGGTCTCGTTAAGCCCGCCAGACATAGTGTTGAACTTGTGTATTAGGTATGATTCACACGCCTCCCTGTCGAAATGGGTCTGGAAGCCGGATCGCAGGATTGTGACTCTGAATTTGTCGAAGTGGTGTCCAATATTGGATATTAGCGTGTTGTGAAATTGGAAGTTGCGGCAGTGATTTTACGTGGGCCCTATGGTTATTAAAACGAACTCTGAAGGAAGTTTCCGTTTGTCCAATGTATTGTACGCGACAGACTCTACATTCTAAAAGGTAGACGACGTTGCGTGTGTCACAATTGAGTTCACCCTGAATTTTATAGCGAAAGGAAGATGCGCTGCTTTGCGCCACGTCAGTCGTGTTAATCACACGGCAGACCATGCACCTCGGTTTTTGACAGGGTGCGCAACATTTGTTATTTTCGCGTGTCGTTGTGGATGATGTTACTCTGTCCCGTATATTTGCTGCCCGCCTGTAGGCTACACGAGGCGGTTCTGGAACGAGTCGCCGCATTTTCTCGCTCTGTAATAGGATGTTGTGATGTGTCCGCAAAATGGAATTAATGTTAAGTGCAGGAGATGAATAAGTCAGTATGAGGTTGACATGTGCGTTTTGTTTGACATGAGTGGTTTTTCGAATGAGGTCACCGCGCTCTTGTTGCCCGGCTTTCCTTATGGCATCCTCAACGACCGACGAAGGATAGCTTTGGCGCTTCAGGTCCACTCGGAGTTGCTCGCAGTTGGATGCGAAATCCTCTTCTTTAGAGCATATTCTTTTAAAGCGCAGGGCCTGACTATATGGAATGGTGGTCTTGCAGTGTTTTGCGTGGCTGCTGTGGAAGTGCAAGTAGTGGTGCCTATCGGTCGGTTTCTTGTAGACAGTTGTTAAAAGCTTGTTGTTAGTAAAGGTAATTGTCGTGTCTAGGAAATTTACTTCCGAAGCCGAATATGGAGAGGAAAATGAGATACTTTTATGGACGTTGTTATAATTTGATATGAATTTCAACAGTTCAGCTTCTTCGTGAGGCCAAATTAGGAACACATCATCGATGAACCTTTTGTAGAGGAGGAGCTTTAGTTCGCAGCTCTCGAGAAATTCGGATTCTAGTACGCCCATGAAGATGTTTGCATAGTTGGGGCCGATTTTCGTACCCATTGATGTGCCACTAACCTGGACAAAGTGTTTGCCATCGAATTCAAAGTTATTGAGTTCCAAAACCAGTTTTAAAAGAGTTTCCAATGTTTCCGCGTCTACTTTCTTGTCCAGTGAAGAATGTGTATAAGCGTGCACAACTGCCCTGATGCCGTCCGCGTGTGGGATGTTTGTGTACAGAGAATTCACGTCCATGGTGACGAGAAGGCTGCCATCTGGTACGGAGAGCTCTAGCACTTCGGACAAAAAGTGGCTAGTGTCTTTGATGTACGAAGGAAATGTGGGCGGAATTTCCTTGATCAGCCCATCTACGTAGCTAGAATTATTTTCCGTGATGGTCCCAATTGCAGAAACGATAGATCGACCCGGGTTATCTTTTTATGTATTTTGGGGAGGAGGTAAAAACGCCCTGGAACAGTGCAAAACACTGCAAGACCTCCATTCCATATAGTCAGGCCCTGCGCTTTAAAAGAATATGCTCTAAAGAAGAGGATTTCGCATCCAACTGCGAGCAACTCCGAGTGGACCTGAAGCGCCAAAGCTATCCTTCGTGGGTCGTTGAGGATGCCATAAGAAAAGCCGGGCAACAAGAGCGCGGTGACCTCATTCGAAAAACCACTAATGTCAAACAAAACGCACATGTCAATCTCATACTGACTTATTCATCTCCTGCACTTAACATTAATTCCATTTTGCGGACACATCACAACATCCTATTACAGAGCGAGAAAATGCGGCAACTCGTTCCAGAACCGCCTCGTGTAGCCTACAGGCTTGCAGCAAATATACGGGACAGAGTAACATCATCCACAACGACACGCGAAAATAACAAAGGTTGCGCACCCTGTCAAAAACCGAGGTGCATGGTCTGCCGTGTGATTAACACGACTGACATGGCGCAAAGCAGCGCATCTTCCTTTCGCTATAAAATTCAGGGTGAACTCAATTGTGACACACGCAACGTCGTCTACCTTTTAGAATGCACAGTCTGTCGCGTACAATACATTGGACAAACGGAAACTTCCTTCAGAGTTCTTTTTTAATAACCATAGGGCCCACGTAAAATCACTGCCGCCACTTCCAATTTCACAACACGCTAATATCCAATATTGGACACCACTTCGACAAATTCAGAGTCACAATCCTGCGATCCGGCTTCCAGACCCATTACGACAGGGAGGCGTGTGAATCATACCTAATACAGAAGTTCAACACTATGTGTGGCGGGCTTAACGAGACCGTCGGCAAATTAACATTCCTTAAAAATTAATATGTATATATATATATATATATATATATATATGCTTTGTGTGTGTATGTGTGTATGTGTGTGTAGATACGTCTGTGTATTAGTGCATGTTTCCATACATATACGTATGTATAATTGCTGTGTAAGATACTCGCAATGGTATTCTGTTTCTCCTGTTACTGTATATTTCTATTACGCGCTTTTATCCGTATTGACTGTTCAGCTGAGCCTGTTTTGCTTGTATTTGTGACTGTGCACCTTACTGTCATCGTATTGCAAATGTTTCTGTGCTCCACCTCACACAGGCGTCCACGCGCCCACCGCCCCCTCCCCTTCCTTTTATTTCTTTCGTTCTTTTTCTACTCCTTTTTTCTCCTTCTTTCTTTTATCTCACCCCGTATCTCCCTTATCTTCTAACTTCCCAAGGCAGTTTTCCTTTTCCTGTTGCTACAGGCCGCCACAGCTCTCAGTTTTTCTACATCTGGCTTCCTTTAGCCCTCCATGCGCCGCGCTTCTTGCAGCTGCGTGTTGTGCCCTGAGGAGAGGGCTGAGCTGATGGCTACATGCACGGCTCCCGTGACTCAAAGCGGCGGCGCCGAAACCGCTCCTTCTCCACCTTCCCTCACTTCACTTCTACTTCGGTATACGTCAAACACGTGGTTTTAATTTTATCTTTGGGCTTTCAAGGCCGCCACCACTCTTCCATACACCACCCCCCTCCCCTTTTCTTCCTTTCGTCTTTTTCCCCCTTTCAACTTCAGCCATGCTGCCTCCCTTTCTTTTCCCCGTTACTGTCATGTAGGCTCTGTGCGTACCACTTGTAGTAGAAGCTTGAAAAAGGCCGGACCCGCGGCCGGAACGTCGTAATAAATGTTATGTTTTTTCAACGTGACCCTTTGATTATATATATATATATATATATATATATATATATATATATATATATATATATATATATATATATATGCGGAAATTGAAGTTCGTATGGATCCGGTGAATTATAAGGGCAGAACGATCGACTCACGGTGAAAAAGTAATTTTATTTGACGTTTCGACCAGGGTCTGGTCTTCGTCACAGGGAGAGAGTCTTCTCTCTGAAGAAGACCAGACCCTGGTCGAAACGTCAAATAAAGTCACTTTTTCACCGTGGATCGATCGTTCTGCCTAGATATATAGGGTTCAAAAGAGGGACCCGCGTTCGAAATTTTTGTTTTATTAACGTATGTCCCTCCTTTCAACCCTACATCGCCCCGGACTCATCTAGGTCCACACCGAAAATACTGTACACACGCACACACACACACACACACGCACATATATATATATATATATATATATATATTGACCCGTGCGGTTTTCGTCAACGCCGTTATCACCTTCCTGTGAATCGCGCGCTTGCTTTGATTGTTTGCGGCGAGCGCATTTATCACTTTCTGTTATGCCAACGCAAGCCGCGTTTATCTCCCATGTCACTTCGGGAACCGTGTTGACAATCCCTGAGACTTTGCATGCTGACGCGCACACTTGAGCAACTTCTGGAATTCCAGAGCTAATGTGAGAACGCGTTAAGCCATGTGTATAAAAGCCGACGCACTGCGCCGCTTGTCAGTCTTTCCGTCGACCGACGACTGTCCACGACGCTATTGCTGTGCATTGTCATTGGCTTCGTTTTGCTGGGCACAAGTTCGCCCTATGAACAGTTCACCTGACATCCCTTGAGTCCTGCGTGGTTCGCCTTGAATGCTGCGTGCGTCACTACCACGTGACAATATATATATATATATATATTGTTTGTTACCTTACGATATTTGGTCCCCCATCATGTTTCTTGCTGTCTTTCTCTTATTGTTGTCTGATAAGTCTTGCTTATTTCACACTGCACGCGTACAAAGTACAACTATGACTTGTGTGCCCTCGGCGCTCACACGGGCAGTGTCTCCTGTTGGGATGCGGCACTGATTGTCGATGTCGACCTGTTGTGTAACCGTGCATGGAATTCCGGGAATACATGCTGTGCAGACAGTAGCAGGACGCATGATTAAAAGCGATGAACACTTAATATTATACGCTATCTTCCTCAAGTTCATCCATCTAGTTTGCAAGCTCCACTGTCGCTGGCCTTTTACGTGGCCGCAGCTCTATATAAACCATTGCCAGGCGCGATGGGCGCTCTCCTCAGCCGACCGTATAAAGTACGCGGCATGTCGACGAAGCAGGTGTGTGCATTAAGAGCTTTCATTCACAAAGCTAACAAATCAAGACATTTACATCTGAGGTGTTATTATAGTTCGTCATAATTACAATGAGCTCCACTTCATGGGAAAGGTTCTCGATACTCCACAGTGGCAAACATTTGGGGCCGATGGAGGACACATTGTCACACCAGACAGCTCTGGCATCAGAAGCACGTCCGCTGACACGTCAGGCGATTCCTCTGCGTACGCTCTCAGAGGAAAAACAAGGATCCAAGGTGCACACAAGCGGTGAATCCCACGCATCCACCATGGGCATGCACGCAGTGAAAGCGGGCGCCTCCCGAGCGAGGACCGTAGGTTCCAGCGGCCTCCGCTACCCGGCTTTCAGTGACGCCCCTATAGGCGCTGCGCATCGCGTATACGACAAGTATTCAATTCTTCCAACTAGTCAAAGTACGTATCCCTGCTCACTTAAATTACTCCTACTGCCAACGGCGTACGCGTAACCTCGTACTTATAAGAACGATTTGTTTATCGACACGACTATGAGGGAGGGTTGTATTCCATGAGCTTAAGAATACCACAGTATTCGATCTTTCATTCAAAATCCGAACTCGTCTCTTCTCGTATAATTCGCACTCGATTCAATTCTCAAACTTAATTGCACTAATACTCTTAGCAAGCATAAGGCATAACGCGCTTCGATTACTTCAACGATGTCAGAAACGGTCAAGCGAAGCTGATCCGTGGGGCTCAGATCACCCACCAATTTGGTTGGTACCAGAGAACACTCGCTGCCGCCAGACAGCCGCCTACACAGTGAAAAACAGGAAAAAATTCCGTAATTTCAGAGGCCCCTTCACACGACAAGCTATTCAAACTGGTCAGCAACTGCCTCACACAAGCTTCGGAACGAGGAAAGCGGGTTATAGATAGAGCAAACCGTTAGCTCAAGGTCTTGACACTACGAGCCGGTCGACACCTTGCCTATGGGAGGGCAAAGCGCCCCAAAAGAGGCTGTGATTGGACGGTGTATAAGCGCGTATTTGCAGCTACAGGATGCCACACAAAACCATTCGTCGAGAGAGCTGAGAAGCACTGTTTAGTTCAATGCGCACGGCGACTGGCCTTGCAAGTACATAATCAAGACTCTGCAAACTCAAGAGGTCTGCGAGAATCCGACCGCTTCTTTGTGCATAACGATGGGCCAATATCCGAAAGCGGTAGCGGATCGAAGCATTTGCTGACCTTTTCGCATCTCCTGTGTCCAGCGGAAACGCTAAGAAAAACTTTCATTCCGGAACAAGTCAGCGCACCACATGTCTCTGCTATGGTCCTATACTTGCGAGATGGATTAAGCAGATTTTACCCTCGGGAAGTTGCGTCACGCGCTCAGCCTTTGCAAGCGTCGCAGCGCCCCAGGTGAAGACGGTATTACGCACCAAGCGTTACGAAACATCGTTGAGGCCTCTCATCAGAACATCTTCGCCGTATTTAACGAAATGTGGTGGGCGTGTCTTATCCCCAACGAATGGAAATCATCGGTGTTGATAAGACTCTTGAAGCCCGGCTGACCTGCCAAAATTTTATAGTCGTACCGAACGACATCGTCGGCCTCCAATGTTATCAAGCTGATAAAGCGAATGGTCCTGTTTCGTGTTAATGACAGGCTGCTCGATCTAAATTTTTTTCTTCTTGTCATGAGCAGCGTTCGTCACCACCGTTCAGCCCTCGACAGCATAGCAGATCTTGTGTCATCGCTAGAATCAGTTCGAGCAAACAAGCGCTCTGCTTATATGCTTTTCTTGGACGTACAGCAGGTTTTTGAATTGGTTCCGCATATGGTTATCATCTTTGCGGTTATGAAAGGGGAATCTCGGGTCGGCTGCTTCATTTTGTGCATAATTTTATGTCGGAGCGCAACATGAAAGTTCGCGTTGGAGGAATAACAAGCGAATCTCAGGGTTAAGTGCGGTGTCCCGCAAGGAGTGTCTTGACGCCACGTCTTTTAAACTGTGTACTTGATGCATTTCCAAGCCGATTACCTCAAGAATGTGATTTTCCAGTAGGCATAGCAATCTATACTGATGACATCGCACTGTGGAGCAGCGGTCCTCCGAATGATGGCCTACGTCGACGTGGAAACTTGCAGCTGGCTCTGAATGCTACTTCAAAGTACTTAGAGAAAATTGGTCTGCAAATATGAGTCAACCGAGATTACGTATCATCCCAGACAGCGCGCTCGTCGAAGCATGAGCCGGCTATGTCAATAATACCGGCCGCAACTAGTTACGGAGCCGACACGGCAGAGCCCCGGCACGCCGCTTCGGCGGTTAGCTCAGTCCCGCCGGACGCGGCATTTCTGCGTCGCCGAGGCCTCCCTCGGGAGCCCCAGCACGCCTGTCCGGTCACCACTCCCGACGCCCTCACTTCTGCATTGCCGGGGCCGCCCTCGAAAGCCCCGGCACGCCGCTCCGGTGGTCCAGCTACCGTTCCCTCCACCGTATGCGGCATCTCTTGCGTCGCTGAGGACACCCTCGGGAGCCCCAGCACGCGTGTCTGACCGCCCCAACAGACACAATTTCGGCGCTGCTGAGGCCGCCTTTAGGCGCCCCAGCACGCTCGTTCACGCAAAGGTTGGCGCTTTGCGGTACGAGAAGACTGCGTTCGAGCTCGCTGCAGCATCCACCCCGAAGGGTACGGAATCGCCACGCCGCAAGAAGCACGTTCGTTCTCGCGTATACGTAGTTGCATCGGCTCGGTTACGCCGTACGGGTCCCCCAAGCCCGCGACATTATCAAGAATACCGGCCGCAACTAGCCACGGAGCCGAGACGGTAGAGCCGCTAGACGACGGGTCGCGCCCGCGCCTTCGGCACCTTCGTACCTGAATCGCCCGAGGACGATTCGGAACACACTGGATTGTCGCGGTAAAAGCTTCGTGCGACAACCACACCCCAACGCTTCACGCGGATGAGGCTGCAGACGATTGCTGCGGGGCCCGCGGGAGCAGCGCGTGGGACACGCTTGACGAGGTCGAAGCCCGCCGCATACCGGCTATGGTTTGGAAAGACACCATTTCAGTGGGTGGCACAACACCACCGCCTGGCCGTAATTACCGATGATCGCCTCTCTTCGTGCCCTGCTGTTGCCTCTGTGCGGCGAAATTCCATGGCGGTATTCAACTATGCTGCTGCTTTCACTGTTAGGGGCAACGGCTGAGACCAAACGACAGCACTTCAGGTACACCACTCATCTGCATGTACTCAATGGCGTGATGCATGCCATGCCAATCTTAAACGTGCCGCCCAGTCTGATTTCTCAGATGTAATGGGATCCGTGTCGCACTCCGAGTTATCCTTGGCGTACCTCCTCAGGCACAATCTATTCCAATATTCACAGAAGCACACCTGTAGCCCCTGCGACTTCAAGCAGATCAGCCTTGAATTATGCCGAGCGTCTGCACCGAGCACCAGATGACCAAGCTCTCGTCACTCGGCTGTTTCAGCGCCCTCATTCCCGCTTGGGGAAAATGGCGGAGTTATTTAGTGATTGCTGGCACTTCGGCAGACACTTCTTCATCTGCACCTCCGGAAGCGCGCAACCAATGTGCATTTCCCATTTACTGGTCAATTCCAGGAATGCACAGAAGTCTAGCCAGCCTGTTCCTACATTGTTCCAATTGGCCCTGTGCCATCTATGTGAAGAATTTGGCGATGTTGTAAAGCTCTTTACCGCCGCGTCTGTACGCAACGACATCCGATACGCTTCTGTGGCTTTTTTTACCCATCGGGTGACGTCAGACGGGTGTTTACCACGTCCAACCTCATCAACAGCTGCTAAGCTCGATGCGATTGATGTTGCTCCGAAGTACGCACAGCAACAATTAAGCACATCGAAGGTCGTGATCCTCACAGACACCCGAGTTTTGAACAGCATCCCGGCATCTGCCGGAAAAATTACTGAGCGGGATGTGTCCCTCATGGTACAGTGGATGCCCTCGCACATAGTCATTTTTTAAAACGAAGAAGCTGATCTCCTCGCTTCTAGTCTGGCCCACAGCGGCTGTTACTGTCCTTTCTTGCAAGATTGCACGCTCGTCTTCTGACCCTCCGATACATTCTACGGCAGCACACAGACAAGCCTGTTACAAGCCAATCGTTCGCTCTCCGTGTTGGTGGTCGTGGCTCGTCTCGTCGCGCGAGAGCAATGCTCTGTAAGTTGAGGCTTGGTTCTATTCTGGTGCGAGAACACCGTCAAGGCCGTGTGAACAGTCCACCATGCCCAACCTGTTGATCCTGTGCGACATCTGAACATTTTATTCTAGAGTGCCCCGCACACGAATCGTACCGTACATCGCCAATTAGGGAATATATAGACATCTTGGTTTGCAGTGCGCAACCGTTGACGATTACCGGTTCCCAAAGGGAAGTGGTTCTGGACGGGACCACGCCCATCGAGCGTTACTGAGGTTACTGCACGCTACTGGACCGGCGTCTCCTTTATAGCCATATTTTGTTTTGTTGTGTTTTTTCTGTGTATTCGTGTGATATTACTTTTCATTTTCTTTCCTCTCTCCCCCCCCTCTTTCCTTCTCCCAAAAGAGTATGCAGGTGTTGTGCCCCTCTCGGTGGCAGTTGTCAGCACGCTCTATTTCCCTCATGTCCTTGTGTATACATGTTTACAAGGCAAATAATAATAATAATAATGTCAGAAAAGCTATAAACACAATTTCCAGTGCACATGTCGGTTCTGTATTTTACTAAAGGGCGAAAATCGAAACTGAAATGATCTCGAGCTCTGTGTGAGGCGCGACAGAAGAAGAGGCACATCGCTGGTGCTCTTGGTTATGCCACCGTGGAACGACGGAACCCGCTTACCAGGCGCCGAATGCTTACGTGCCGCAGCCATGGTGGTCCGTGGTTCCGCGATGCTCTACCGATTTCGACCAAACGACTGCTTGGGCCACTGCGACGCAACGAACTTTGGGCGGCCAGCTACCTTCGCCGTGGAACCCGTGGTTGAATACAGGTGAGCCGAATATGCGTGAGATATAGTCAGTGACCATGATCACTGCCGTCTCATTCCGGTTGTAACGAATTACTGAAATGTCCGCTTATCTAAATCTACGTGCATGCGAAACAACCTCATGTATCCATAACAAGTTAATCGGAAGTATTCTTATCCATACGAAGATTGCCGAAATGATCAGTTTTTCCGTTCACTCCACTGTCTGCAGCTGGAGGCCCTGAGTCATCTTGCTGGTATGTTAGGAAGTGCAGGAGGGAGTTTAGGCGCATTCTTTCTTTAGAGATAACGGTACCACCTGTGCAATTGAGGCCTCTATATCGCTCTACATGCTATGTGTATGTGCTTGTTCCATTTGGAAGCGATCGTGGCATGGATATGCTTCCAGGGAAATTTGCGTGTGTGTGTGTGTGTGTGTGTGTGTATGTGTGTGTGTGTGTGTGTGTGTGTGTGTTTGTTTGCAGCGCTAATGCGCAGTAGGGACAGGAAGAAAGTTGGCAGCTTATGTTCCCGGAATAAGAGCATATATTTCATTTAGGGTAGTGTTGTAATGATTACGCGAGAAGTAAAGCGCGCCTTCCTTCAGCACGAGTAGCATTTTCTTGGAGCCCTTTGCCAGGCGTTCTCATGAGACGCGGTGGTATCATGGCGTAAGGGTTGCTTCACAGTGACAACCGCCTTCCCCCTCTGCGCAACCGTTGACCGCAATCGCCAACAAACGAGAAGCGGGCGAGATGAAGTGCAGAGGGAGAGAGATGCCTTCACTTTATCTCGCCCTCTCTCTCGTCTGGTGGCGATGCGGTTGAGAAACAGCCCTAAATTGCCATATGACGGTCGACCTGCAGACATAACGGCGAATCAGTGCTGCGAGCTAAGTTATCTTGTTTTGATTTCTTCTGGCACACACTTCACACCGCACGACTGCACTAAACAGTGTGATCTTTGCCCCATTGAGAAACTACCGCCAGCACAGCGGAATCAAGCGAGCGCGTTCCTTCCGGCACTCGCACACGCCTTCGCGTGAGCGCTACGTGGAGTGGACATTGCCACCTTAAGCTGGGTGCTTTTTTCTTATATATATATATATATATATATATATATATATATATATATATATATATATATATATATATATTGTTGCGCATATGCGCGAAGAGGAGGACGACTGATGATCGTGCATGCGCGGCGCTACTGAAAAGAAGAGGAGAACGACGTTAGCATCAACCACCAGCTGGCCGCTGTTGATCTCGCTTTCGCGACCTCATTAAAGGACCCCTTCCTTGCTTAGAGCGTCGAGTGCCCCCGTTTACTCGTAACAGAGTGGTGGAGGTGCTGGGTACACGCCTGCAACAACGGAACTACCAACTCTAGAGCTTCGTCGAAGCCGTCGACTTGCCGGCCTCCCGCCATCTGCCACTGCCATCTCCGATATGCCTGACCAAGCCGCTCCGAGGGCAGCGACCAGCGGTCCGCTGCTGTATTACCGAGTTCCACCGACCTTCGGCGGGAAGGCTGGAGAAGATGTTGACGAGTGGCTCGTACAATACAAGCGAGTGAGTAAGTCTAATGGCTGGGATCCTGCCGCTCAGCTCGCCAACGTGGTGTTCGCTCTTACCGATACTGCGCTGGTGTGGTACGAAAACCACGAGGACGCACTCACGACGTGGGACATTTTTTTTAACGAGGTCAAGGCCTGCTTCGGGGACTCAGCTGCCAAGAAGAAGCGAGCCGAGCAAACCCTTTCGCAACGGGCGCAGCTGCCTGGTGAGACATGCACCACGTACATTGAGGAGATATTGAAGCTCTGTAAAACGGTTGACGCTAGGATGACGGACGAAGACAAGGTAGGGCATCTGTTGAAAGGAGTAGCTGAGGACGTTTATAATTTCCTCATCGGTAAAGAAAGCCTGAGTTCTGTGTCTGACGTAATTCGACACTGCAGAACCTTCGAGTCATTGAAGATGCGTCGCATTACGCCGAAGTTCGGCCGCTTGGCAAACGTTACCACGGTCGCTAGCGTGGACATGAGCACGTGTTTTGATTTAGCATCGACTATCCGGCAGATTGTCCGCGAAGAACTCAATCGCCGTGAAGAGGCGTCATGTGTGACATATGAGAGGCATGGAGCATATACGCCATACGAGCCATCGGCAACGCCAGTTTCGACTTCTTGGCACCCTGCGGTTAGCGCAGCAGCAGTTGAATACAGTACAACGCCAGAATCAAGGATGACGACACGCTACCCGGCTTCGCACTCTGGACGACCCGCTCAGCGTCCGCCCTCTCAACTGCCGATGCCTCGCCGTGATCTACGCGAAGAAGCTATACACTACGCTAGAGAGAATGAGGCATTTGAGTACATTGAAGAGCCACCAAGGCGGTCTCTACCGGTCTGCTACTCCTGCGGTGTCACAGGCCATATATCGCGTTTCTGCAACCGTCGCCGAACACCGCGGTATGACAGACCACCTTTTCAACGCCCTCAGGGAGTTCCGCGGTCGGCACCATACGGCGACAACTAGAGGCCGAGCAGCTTTCGGAACCGCTCTCCAGGATCTGACCGAAGTTTGACGCCTCCACCGCGTCCTCGTGCTCCCCGCTCTCCCTCGCCACTTCATCGTCGCTCCTCGTCCCCTTCGCCACCGGAAAACTAGCCAGCGCGACCGATGGGGGTGAGGTCGCTGGGGAGTTGCAACTGTCAGAAATACCTCCGGTGGTGATGCTCAAGAACAAAGTGTGTGTTTTTGTTGATGATGTGCCTGCGTTGGCGCTGGTAGACACAGGGGCAACAATTTCAGTTATGAGTGCCTCTTTTAAGGATTTGTTAAGGCGAAAGGTTATATTTCAATGGGACAAAGCGTCAAAGTTTTGTGGAGTGAGCGGCGATCCGTTGCAGCCTATTGGTTTATGTAATGCCGACGTGTCTTTGGGTGGCCATGTTGTTACGACGCAGTTTGTGATTATTGCGAGGTCCACACATGATGTTATCCTGGGTATGGACTTCTTGCGGGATTCTGGTGCCACCGTGGATTGCCGCACAGGGCAGGTGTTCATAAGTGGTCGGGAGCCCTCAGAACTACTGGAGAACCACGTAGGCGAAACTACGTTATGTGTTTGTGGCGACGCTGTCGTACCTCCATCGTCTACCGCTCGTGTTGCTGTTGTTTGTCGTGGTGCGGATTGCGACAGCTTCGATGCCGCCGTAGAGCCGATCCATGTTAACTGCATGAAGAAGAACGTGCTGATTCCCCATTGTGTTGTGTCCGTCAAAAGTGGACGTGCCGTCCTATGGACGGTAAACTCTTCTACGGAGCCCATGGTATTGCCAGACGGTCTGAAACTAGCCTTCGTCAGAGAACACGCGTCCACGTCGGTGGCTTCACTTACAGACGCGCCGGAAGAGCCTGCTAATCACGAGCTGGGAACGGCCCTCTTGTCTATGGTGAATAAGTCCCTTAGCACAAGTGAACGCCGAACGTTAGTGGGTGTGCTATCGAAGCACGTCTCCGCATTCGACTTCGCGCAAAAGGGGGCAAAGTCACCGATACCCGCGTCTCGGACACGCCATACGATCAACACGGGTTCAGCAGCTCCAATTAGGCAAAAACCATATCGCGTTTCACCATCAGAGCGCCAGGTCATTAACGAGCAAGTTCATGAAATGCTGGAAAAAGGAGTCATACAAGAGTCAGCGAGTCCCTGGGCAGCTCCAGTAATTCTTGTGAAGAAGAAAGATGGATCTTGGCGATTTTGTGTTGATTATCGCCGACTGAATGCCGTAACAAAAAAAGATGTGTATCCGCTCCCACGAATTGATGACGCAATTGACTGCCTCCATTCGGCTTCTTACTTTTCCTCAGTAGACTTAAGGTCAGGCTATTGGCAAATCCCGATCCATCCTGAGCACAAAGAAAAGACCGCCTTTGTTACCCCGGACGGGCTGTTTGAATTTAACGTGATGCCGTTTGGACTATGCAACGCTCCGGCCACATTCGAGAGATTCATGGATACCATCCTGCGTGGCTTGAAGTGGAACATCTGCATGTGCTACCTCGACGACGTTGTCATCTTCGGCCGCACCTTCAGTGAGCACAACTCCCGGCTCGATATTGTCCTGAACTGCATCAGAAACGCCGGCCTCGTTTTAAATTCGAAGAAATGCCACTTCGGTGAACGCCAAACTCTTGTTCTTGGGCATCTCGTTGATAAGGATGACGTCCGTCCTGATCCCCAGAAGACAGCAGCCGTTGAAGCTTTCAGTACACCGCGCTCTGTGAAGGAGCTTCGTAGTTTTCTGGGGCTCTGCTCGTATTTCCGTCGATTCATTCCGAGGTTTGCTGATGTTGCATATCCGATGACGTGCCTGCTACGAAAGGATACTCCCTTTGAATGGACTGCGGATTGCGAGTCTGCCTTTCGTCAATTGAAGTTTTTGCTGACGTCACGACCGATTCTTCAGCACTTCAATCCTTCAGCCACAACGGAAATTCATACGGATGCCAGCGGCATAGGTATCGGGGCCGTTCTTATTCAACGCAACGGGGATGGCGAGCACGTGGTCGCCTATGCAAGTCGCTCACTAAGTAGGCCCGAGCAGAACTACACGGTCACCGAGCAAGAATGCCTCGCAGTTATATTCGCAGTTCAGCGCTTCCGTTCTTACCTGTATGGACGTCATTTTACAGTGGTCACCGACCACCACTCATTGTGTTGGCTCGTAAACCTTCGTGACCCCTGCGGCCGTCTGGCGCGCTGGGCACTTCGGCTCCAAGAATACAGCTTCACTGTCTCGTACAAGAGCGGTAGGCGACACGCCGACGCGGACTGTCTCTCGCGTATGCCGATTAGCTCGACAGACTGCGACGCCGATGACTTCGATCACCTTGTGGCTTCTGTGTCGCCGAAATTTCCAGACCTGGACAGCTTCCGAGACGAACAGCGAAAGGACTCTAAATTAGCCCCGCTTTTCAGCGCTGCGTCCGCCTCTCCATCCCCACGTGATTTCTGTGTACGCGATGGACTCTTATACAAGAACTATTCGACCACTGGCGCACGTTTTCTTCTTGTGGTGCCGGACAGCCTTCGCGCGGCGGTTCTAAGTGCCATGCACGACGATCCTACATCTGGCCATTTAGGATGTACGCGGACGCTCCACCGGATTAAGGAACGTTTCTATTGGCCCGCAATGCGACGGTCCACAGAGACGTACGTGGCGAGCTGCATGCAGTGTCAGCGCCACAAACGTCCTTCTACTGCTCCAGCTGGTCTCCTGCAGCCTGTGCCGCCGCCAAGTACGCCTTTCCAACAAGTTGGCATCGACTTCGTGGGTCCGTTTCCAAAGTCATCCAATGGCAATCGTTGGATAATTATTTGTACTGACTACCTCACGCGCTACTGCGAGACCGCGTCGGTGCCCTCCGCAACTGCCATGGACGTCTCAGGGTTCCTTCTGCGAAACGTCATTCTCCGACATGGTCCACCTCGAGTGATTATCAGCGACCGTGGACGACAGTTCACAGCGGATGTCGTGGAAGAGCTGCTTAACTTGTGTGAGTCCCAATTTCGTCACTCGACCCCATACCATCCACAAACGAATGGGCTCACGGAACGCACGAACAGAACCATCATTAACATGCTATCCATGTACGTTTCATCCGACCACAAGAACTGGGATGATGTACTGCCTTTTGTTACATACGCGTTCAACACCGCCAAGCACGAGACAACCGGCTACAGTCCTTTCTTCCTGCTGTACGCTCGCCCACCTAGGCACACAATCGACACTGTTTTCCCTTTTGGCACACATGAGAATTCCACTGTCGCCGAGACCCTTTGCCTCGCTGAGGGGGCGCGTAGGATTGCTCGTTTGCGCACTTTGGCGTCGCAAGACAGATCCAAAGCACGGTACGACGATCGCCACCGTACCGGAACTTACCATCCAGGCGATTTGGTGTGGTTGTGGACTCCTGCACGGAAACGCGGGTTGTGCCAAAAGTTTCTGGCCACCTACGACGGGCCGTTTGTTGTTTTGAACAGGCTCACTGAGGTCACTTATGCTATAGCTCGACTCACAGCGAGTGGGAGACGCGCCGCTAAGACGCAAGTGACCCATGTCGCTCGTCTGAAGCCGTTCACGCCGCGAAAGACTGACTGACTCGCCCGATGGGCTCCGTCAGCAAGGAGGGGAATGTTGCGCATATGCGCGAAGAGGAGGACGATTGATGATCGTGCATGTGCGGCGCTACTGAAAAGAAGAGGAGAACGACGTTAGCATCAACCACCAGCTGGCCGCTGTTGATCTCGCTTTCGCGACCTCATTAAAGGACCCCTTCCTTGCTTAGAGCGTCGAGTGCCCCCGTTTACTCGTAACAATATATATATATATATTGTAGCGAAAAGTAACCAACCCTATAGTGGGGTAGGATCTCCGGTGTGATCTAGTGGGTCTGGATCTAACGCGCACTGCTCGTGCTCGCCGCTCGCTCTCGGGGCTCGTGCTTTCAGCCGTTGAACAAGCTACCGGTCGGGTCTGACGCCAGCCTTCAATAAACGCCCTTTACAATTGGTGGAGGTGCTGGGTACCCTCACAACAACTTCGGCCTCTTTCTATGCCCCTGGAACTTCGCTCCCGCGCAGTGCCGTCTACCATGCCTCAGGACGCCGCCCAGCAAACGCCTCCCCCCGCACCGACCGCATGTCCCGGTGTCCCTCGTGTCCGAGACCCACCTGTCTTCACTGGCGCAGATGGGACCGACGTGGAGGACTGGCTCACGATTTATGAGCGCGTGAGCGTGCCCAATAGGTGGGACGAGGCAGGAAAGCTGAGCAACTTGATATTCTACCTCGCGGGTGTGGCGAGTCTGTGGTATAACAACCACGCATCAGATTTCCTGACGTGGTCCGACTTCAACACCGCCATTGTCGACGTGTTCGGTCGCCCCGCCGTTCGTATAAGCTGCAAGCAGAGCAGCACTTACGCGAACGATCTCAGCAGGCCGGTAAGTCCTTCACGAGTTATATAGAAGATATCCTCGACTTGTGCAAGAAGGCCAACGCGACCATGTTGGAGTCTGAAAAGATAAAGAACATCATGAAAGGTATCGACGATGACGCCTTTACCATGCTGCTCGCCAAAAACCCTCGCACTGTGGCCGAGGTCATAACGCTATGCCAGAGTTACGAGGAGCTGCGTCGACAGCGGTTGATGACCCGTCGCCCTTCATCACGCGACGCCGATCTCGCTGGCTTGTCGGCCACTTCTGACCATTCCCAATTGCTCGCGGAAGTCAAGGCATTCGGGCGCGAAGAAGTTGCACGCCAGTTCTCTCTGCTGCCCTTTGCTCAACCGCAGCATGTTCAACAGCCATCGACCACACTTCTGCCTCCCCTCCGCCGAGAGATTGAGCAGGA
Organism: Hyalomma asiaticum; assembly: GCA_013339685.2. Lineage (NCBI taxonomy): Eukaryota > Metazoa > Arthropoda > Arachnida > Ixodida > Ixodidae > Hyalomma > Hyalomma asiaticum. The sequence continues at coordinate 22,377 of JABSTT010002171.1, read as the reverse complement.
AATCGCAGGGGTCATGCCTGAATACCACCAATACCCTCCGGCCCCTGCACCACTGAGTCATGCTCCAGTTGTAGCCACGCCGCCCCAACCGATTCCTGCGGCTGTCCCACTTAGCTACGCCCAAGTTGTCGCTAGACATCAGTCTTTCGAACTGGGTGTGCCGCCTCCGTACGCCGAAGTCGTTCCTAGGGCCCGGCTGCAGTCCAGCACGCCGTCGTATCAGCAGCCGCCCCGTCCGTCTCGTCCTGCGACATGGGTGGCACCTGCCCCAGCGAACCGATGGCGCACCCCCGACAACCGTCCCATCTGCTTTGCGTGTGGTTACGCCGGACACGTCGCACGTTATTGCGATCGCGTGCAGCCGCCTCGAGTCACATCACCCGTCGCCAGCCGGTCCAGCCGCCCGTATTACGACCCACCTCCGCCTATGTCACCTCCTTTGCGAGCTGCTCCGTCTACCCGCTGGTCACCGTCTCCACGACGCCGCTCCTTGTCACCTATGCGGCCACGTGTGGTCGCCCGTGACCAGGAAAACTAGTCGTCGCAGTCCATGAGGCAAGGGCTGCGACGCCATCGAACTGTGAAAGCCCTCAGCGCAGCCCATCGAACGTAATAGACGTGTTTGTCGACGGTGTTCGTGCATCAGCCCTTGTAGACACTGGAGCCGCCGTATCAGTCATGGACGCAAGACTTAGCCGCTTACTACGAAAAGTGACGACGCCACTTTCTGGGCTCTCCCTCCGTACAGCTAGCGCCCAAACTATTCGCCCTACAGCAGTATGTACAGCCCGCGTCGTCATTCAGGACATTCTGTACGCTATCAAATTCATCATAATTTCTCCATGCTCTCACGACATCATCCTGGGATGGGATTTTCTTTCGCGCCACGACGCCATCATTCATTGCGCACCTGCTGAGCTAGAACTCTCGCCGTTTTCAGACTTGACGCCGGCAAGTGAACCATCGGCTTCGTACAAGCTACTCGTCCGAGACGACACCAGAGTGCCTCCTAACTCGACAGCGGCTGTGTCGGTCTACTGCGCCGATCTCGCCGACACCGTTGCACTCTTTTCGCCATCTGAGCGCGTCTCCACTAGGAAAGGCTTGCTGGTGCCGTTTGCGATCGTGCAGCTCACTCGGGGCAACGCCGCTATTTTTGTAACCAACCCATCCCCGTACATAGTTGTGCTGATACGAGAGGAATCTCTCGGCAGAGTGGAACCCCGGAAAGACACACAAGTTATCGACGCGCCCGACGACGTGGACAGTACCAGTTCGAGCGCGCTCAGTGCTGTTTCGACTTCTGATTCGTCACCCCTTGATATATTTGGGTCATCCATTGCTGACGATCTTACGCCGGCCCAACGTTCCCAGCTTCTGGGCCTGCTAGAAGAATTTCGTTCTTCTTTCGATGTTGCACAAGCTTCTCTCGGCCGCACGTCCACTGTCACGCACCGCATCGACACTGGCAGCCACCCGCCACTGCGACAGCGTCCACACCGCGTATCTCCCGCAGAACGTCGAGTAATCAATGAGCAAGTCGACGACATTCTTTGACGCGACGTTATTCGACCTTCGGACAGCCCCTGGGCGTCTCCTGTCGTTCTCGTTGCGAAGAAGGACGGTTCTATACGGTTCTGTGTGGACTACCGGCGGCTCAACAAGATCACTCGTAAGGACGTCTATCCACTACCACGAATTCACGATGCGATTCACGATGCAGTGCCTGCAAGGAGCAGAATTCATTTCATCCCTCGATTTGCCGTCAGGATACTGGCAAGTACCGATGGCTGACGACGCTCGACCGAAGACAGCCTTTGTCACGCCCGACGGCTTGTACGAATTCAACGTCATGCCGTTTGGACTGTGTAATGCGCCCGCTACCTTTGAGCGCATGATGGACACCGTTCTGCGCAACTTGAAATGGCACACATGCTTGTGCTACCTCGACGACGTCGTCGTTTTCGCTCCGGACTTCGCTACGCATCTCCAACGCTTGCGACATGTTTTGACGCGTTTGAGGGACGCCGACCTACAACTTCATTTAAAGAAATGCCGATTTGCGGCACGGCAGCTAACAATACTAGGCTACGTCGTGTCCAAGGACGGAATTCTCCCCGATCCAGCCAAGCTTCGGGCTGTGGCCGAGTTCCCCGAACCGACGTCTGTCAAAGAACTGCGCAGTTTCGTAGGGCTGTGCTCCTACTTTCGACGCTTCATTCGGAATTTCGCCGCCATCATATCGCCGCTAACGAAGCTCCTCGGAAGTAACGGGCCCCTCGACGCCCTTTACAATATATATATATATACATGACGGCGACGGCGAAAGCCCTGTTCAAGTGTCCATATAACGGCGCAATAAAAAACGATCATAAGCAATACTAAAGGGACTGTCTACCGCCCTTCATCGCTGTACCGGTTTTTTTTTTTGGCTTAATAGAAAGCGTAGCTTTCCATGTTTCCCAGCGTGCAGTGCTTTCTCCAGAAACTGAGTTAAAATTATTAAAAGAAGATTTCTTTCATCTACGAAGTCGCTCCTTTCCTACGTGTACAAACGCTGACAACAATGGCACTGGGCGCGATGCGGTGTCCCGCTGGCAACCGGTTTAGGCGCGGGAGGCTTCTTCTCAAAAGGAACCGGTTCCCAGGACGACATTGTAGAGGTGACGAGGAGGAGAGGCGGGGGAGAGTTGGCGCGCCGGTGTACTCCTTGAATATGCAGCGCCACATGCATGACGCACGCGCCTCTACAGGCAGACGAATACGAAGGCAGCGCCAGCTGCGCCACCACGAAAGCATCGAAAAGAAGAACGAATTGCCCTTGCACACTATAAAAAGATGTCTCAAACGGTGAAGTACGCTTGTAAGACATACATATTTCTTTTTCAGCAGAATATGCACGCCTGAGAGGGTTTATTGTCATAAATATGGAAATTGACAAACATGGTGTTGGGTATCGCTAGCGGCGTTTTTTCCACCACTTTCAGAGAAAAAATGAAAACATAATTCGTATTTTGTGGGGTGAAATCCTGCTCGTTCCTGTAAGTGTGACTCACGATCTGCCCATTTTTACGACAACCTTAAAAATTTTTGCGAACTGTAGACAGTCCCTCTAATTCTCCCAGTACGGAGTTCCGGCTGCAATATTTGCAATTTTCCCCTTCCACTTCCTTTACGCCCTCGAACCCAGTATTCGGGGTTTGACAGCCTCTGACATCGGGGCATCCTTTGTGGTAACGCAGCCGCGATGGCGCATTGGTTATGGTGACGGCTCTCGGCTGCCGACTCCAAAAGTCGGGGTGCGATCGCGACCGCAGGGGTCGAATCCGATGTATTACAGTGCTGGTTGTGTCGCATCAAATGTGGAGATGACATCTGCCGATGGAATTGTGGAGATGGGACTAAACAGAATGTACGACGCGCAATATCTTCGTCTTAGATAGTTCAGGTAGTGGAATAGAGGCGTAATTCGTATTTCATTTCTCCGAGCAGTAGATTTCTGATGCAGTGCTTGCGTCCCTAGTACTACCGCAATCCGGATATGTACCGTACAACCAACACACAAGCTGCAAATTTTGATAGCTGGCTTTGTTTTTATCTTTTCAGGAGGATGCAGCGAGCAAGAGGCGTCAATCACGCTTCCGATGTGCCCCGTTCTGGATCCTCCTGTACAGCTGCGTCGCTGCAACAGGAAGCAGCATTCAGACAGTGTGCATATACACTACCACCATTGTCTCCGGTGCCACACTCACTCCCCAATCAACTTCGTGTTCGGATAGAAGTCCATGATCTTCCAAGTCGGCGGTACTTAAGTTACTGTGCTCTGCCAGGAACTTTCCGCCCACCTGCCCTGTCGTTATCACGCGTTATCTGCCCACAATCCGAAGCCTACCTGACACCTCCACAGTCGCTCTCACAAGCACTCCGCCCCGCAGATGAAGGCCTGACGGCAGGCTCCGCCGGCAGCGTCGTAGATGAACATCTGCCCGCAGACAGCATACCAGCAACCACCGGAGTTGTTGCAAATCCACACCCGCCCCCAAATTGGAATCTACCGGCAAGGGTCAGTGTGGCAAGACGTGAACCTCCACAACCACTGTTGCGAGCCGTTGACAACCGCCAGCAGGTGGAAGGCATGCGCGTGGTTGATGCCTTGGAGTACGTCCATACCTGCGACTGCATCCACGCCGACGTGAAGGCATCCATGCTCTTCTTTGGTTTTGGCAAAGACAATGAGAACAAGGTGTATCTGGTGGACTTTGCAGTTCCGTGTCGCTACACACAAAATGGCAAACACAAGGAGGATCTCAGGAAGCCACACGACGGCACCATTGAGTTGATGAGTCGGGACGCCCACATTGGTGCACACTCTCGAAGGGGTGACATGGAAATCCTGGGATACAACCCACTCCAGTGGCTCTGTTGCCGACTGCTGTGGGAGGACAACCTGAAGGACACCGAGTACCTCAGCCCACAGAAAGGCAGTCTCACGGAAGACATCCCTCTGCTGATGAGTGAATTCTTGGCACATGGCGACATTGCATGCGGCATCACAGAGTTCCTGCAATATGTGGCTTCCATGAAATTCGAGAACATTCGCGACTATAAGCGGCTAAAGAGGATCTTAGAGAAGGGCATCCAGGCAGTGGGCAAGCTTTGATCACGAACGTTGAGAATATTAATGCATATTGTAGATATCATTCCGCAACATAGAAAATATCCTGCAGTCAATAATCTTCAGCACCCTAAAGTATCAGCTATTTGTAATTGTACAAAATACGTTTAATCAATTTCACCCGAAAGATTGACTTCATGCTACATATTCGAGCTTCGTTTCACTCAAAGAATATTGATCCATACTATACAGAATATTTCTACGCTATCGTTATTCTATTCCAAAATATGGTGTACTATTTAATTTTCTCGTAATTTGTCAACGAATTTTTCTTTTCGCTTTCAATAAGAGAAAACATTGCGTTATGATGCTTGCGTTAAATAAAAGATGTTGACGCTAGTCTTCGCTTCTTTTTGTTATAACACTCGCTCTTATATAATTAAACTGACAGTTTTAGCTCAGCCACTCCACAATGTAGCCCAGAGACGGCGGTATGGTGGTTTTCGAAGTTGGCCGCTGATGCGAGTGTCGCGGGATAAAATGGCGGCAGCGATGGCTACCGGCATTTAATGAAGCCGAAATGTTGAGGCCCGTGTACTGTGCAATGTGTGTGCGCGGTAAAGAACTCCAGCTAGCTCAAATTTTCGGAGCCTTCCACCAATGCATGTCTCATAATCATGTTGGTATTTTGGAACGTCAAACCGTACATCAGTCAATCGCCAACTGTCCACTGTAAACTCGTTTCAGTATACACTATCAAAATACGTTACCCAAAGCCGCTTCTTTCCTCTAAATAAAAAAATTCTTGTTCCCCACATACGTATACAAAGTATTTTGTGAATACACCGCGAACCATCTTTTCCTGCTTCTGATACTGTGGTGAATATTTGGTTGCTGGCACCGGTTGATTGAACCGGCGCGGCCGCCATATTCAGCGCATAAAAGGAAATGGGAATACACGGACAAAAAAGGACGCGGAAAATCGAAAATCAATGCACTAATCTGCACAGTCTATACAATTTCAGTGCTTGGTGTTTGTCTTCCATATATTTTCTGTCCGTGTCGTCCCGCCACCCATTGCGCACTAGCATTTGTCAATGTGACAAAAAGGGGCGGTTGCATAATTATAACCCACAATGCAGCCGGTTATCACCTAAGACTAAGTATAAAGTCCACCAACAGAAGTGCAGCGTGCGTGCCATTCACCTGTGCGAGAAAGCCGTGAGCTCGTTTCTCTTCCAAGCGCAGATATGTTAAATGCGAAGCATTTCTTGGCGAACTTGGGTCCCTTTGACCGTATCTATCTATCTATCTATCTATCTATCTATCTATCTATCTATCTATCTATCTATCTATCTATCTATCTATCTATCTATCTATCTATCTATCTATCTATTTGGTGCTCTCCAGGTCACCTCGTTCACCCGGTATACCCCAGTATTTGGGAGGCTGGGTTTAAATGTATGACGAGCACGAATGACTGGTTTTACAACATTGAAATGATATATACTCGTCACATACGTCACAATTAACGACACTGCGATGCCGCATAGTTTTCGGCAACTCACACTTTGCACAGCCTCCAGGATCGGTACATACACTGGACGGCCGGCTTCAAGAGCTCCGCTCTTAAAACAAGGAAGGATCATCGTTTCTCGTCACTTGTGATTGAAATGTAGAGATAACAAGTACACACACTCGTGCAACTTACCAACCGGTAGAAGGGTATCGAACCCGCACCCACGAGGTGCCAAGCAAACACACCATTACTAGGCTGGCGGTTCCTCCTGGGCGGTATATCGAGTAAGTAAACATACGGCACCTGGATTTGTCATGATGGTGTTTGTGTTACGTGAATTGCGCTTAGAATGTATGATAAGCACTATCATAGCGATACATATGTTCTGCTACCTCTCAGTTCGCTTGAGTGCAACTTTGCCCGATTCCGTATAGAATACTTCAACGAACTACGCTTATGATCCCACAGGACCGCACCGTATAGTGCGTTTTCTTTGACAAAACAGACATGTGTGCTTTGAAATAGCGTAAGCGCCAAGGTTACTTCGCACCATGAGCGACGATCCAGTCGCCACGGTGCTATCGACGTTTCTGGTTAGCCCAGGTTAAGCATAATCTTAAGTGCGTACTCACGCGCTTTGCACAAAGATCTTTATCCTACTTGCAACACTTTGGTCAATGAAGAACAATTCGTCATAATCAGTTTCCTCGCTGACGGCTTCGCATGACACGATTCGCACAGTGCGTGGGATCTCCAGTTTTATTTTGTCTGCAAATATTGAACTGCGTACATTGGGAATTAAGTGTTCGGAGTACATGCCCAAAAAATTTATTGGGGTGAGAATAACAACAAAAAGAATGATGAAATCGTGTGACACCTTAAAGTGTCTAAAATCAGCGGCTCCTACACGCCTGCATAACCATGTTTCAACAATCTATAACGCGCCAAAACAACTTGTCACAGAACTAAGCAAAACCTATTGCGTGACTAATCTGTGCGAATTCTCTCTGGTTGCTGCCGCTATGGCTGTGGGCGGAGCTTATGTTTATTCGTAGGTTGTAACGCACTATAGCCAGCAGCCGCAGACGCCAGAAAGCTGAGGTGCGCGCCGCCAAAGAAGGATGGTCAGTCATGGTACATACATGTTTCTCTGCAATTCTTCGGCTCAACACATCTTATAGTAGAAAGAACCACATAGAGGGATTCTTGTTATTGTAAGATATAGGTTCAACAATTAACACAATGTGTAAATAGTTTTAGCACTAACTCAATTGTAGAAAATTCTAGAGTTCGACATTTATATTTATTTCCGCAAACTAAGTAAAATCGAGTGTCACAAAATAGTGTCTATTTGCACGAGAAACCCGACGTCGAGCTGAAGGGAAAGCCAAAGAAAACAACAAGAAAAGCGGCGCGCACGGAAGAGGCACCCAACGTTAAGCCGAATCTCCAAAAGGGGAGAATTTTGTAGAAAATCTTATCGCGGCGAGCGCGCGCGCAAGACAGACGTAGGGAGAGAGAGAGAGGTAGCGGAGAGTACACACCGACGCTCCTCCCGCAGTGAGAGGGCGAAAGAACCGCCGCCCCAACCGCGAAGGACCGGGAAGGAGCGAGAAGATTCCCAACGTTCTGCGTGCTTACATCACGTGGGCCGCGTCGAACCTTCTAGCACGACTTTCCAAGGCTATATAAACAGTCGACCACGGGCCGAGAGTAAAGAGTAGCAAGTAGAAGTAGCAACACGTCGTGCGTGACTCAGCGAGAAGAAAGACGCTGTTCCACGAGCCAGCTGACAAGCTCCGCCTGCGAGCTTCGAGTTGAGAAGACGCCTCGAGTGACTTGGTGAATAGGACTCTTTTGTGTTTTGTTCTTTGTTGCAGTGCATGAGCTTGTTCGTGTTTGTTGGTTTCGTGTAACGTTGTAACCCATTGTGTTTAAGTTTGGAAGAGCCGTGTTGTGTACGTTTTGTGTAACTGCCTGTTTGATGAGAATATATTTGTTTTGCTTTATTTACAGATACTGCTGTCTCATGTTTGAGACATTGCAGGAGTGGTTACAAGAAACACACAAGAACAACAAATAAATAAAAAATGAAAACATCAAAATACATAATTGGACACTTGTTTTACAAACTCTGCATGTGGTAGCCGTCTCAAAGAAATGTCAAGGCTATTCCAAGTCTCAACTGTGCACGGGAAAAAAAGAGTATTTATAACAATCAATATAACATCTGAATCGCACAATGTTCAACGGATTGTATCGTCGGGTCACTTGGGTAGTATGACCGGTGAAAGAAGTGGGTGTGGCTATGCTGACAGATTCGTGCACGATGTTATGTAACATGATAAGCCGATCGCACGTACGTCGGTGTTCTAAATGATTCAGCGATAAAACGTGGTAGTGCCCTGAAGGGGAGAAGTTACGGTTCATCAGATTCATTAAATCAGTTCATCTGATTCAATCAGATTCATTAAAAATGAATCTGATTGCTTTTCGCTGGACGGACTCATGTTTATCTTTGTCATTTGCAAGATGTGGTGACCATACAACAGACGCATATTCAAGAAGAGGCCTGACCATTGACTTATAGGCTATAAGCTTGCATTCCTTTGTGGCGCCTTTTAACGTTCTTCTTAGGTAACCTAATTTCTTAAGCGATTTTGCAGTAATAAGGTTAACGTGTTTGTGCCACTTTAAGTTTGGGGAGAATACAACACCAAGGTACTCAATATTTGCTTTTTGTCACCCTTGGCTCTGACTCGGTCTTTGGACCAATGCTGACGTTTTGCTAGTGTGCAGAATTGGACCAAAAACCTCATTGTACAAGCTTTCGTGGGATCTTTTTCGGGGAACCTAGACGTTGGTTCTTGGAATTATTTCCGGCGATCGCGTCCCGTACCTCACGGCACGGGATTGGTGACATCGAGGACAGGAAATAATTAGCAGCCCGGTAGTCACGTAAATGGAGTGCATTGAAAAAATATTTAGGAAGAATAAACCTAACAGCATGTGTGAAAAAAATCTCAATATTTGCTTTTTCGACAGAAAAGCCCCTCAGTCAAGTTAAAGTTAGTCAGTAAGTCAATGATAGAGCGAGGGAGCATCTGGAAGATGTAAAGAGAAAGGAAAAAACTAATTTAGCTGAGCATTGTAACACCTGCATGTGTGATCCTCGACTGAGTGAGATTAAGATTAAATTTAGAAGTGCAAATATGAACGCACGGCTGGTCCTTGCAGCGTTTCTTATATGGCAGAAGGTTACCAATTGTGTTAGCGATACTTCTATCAGCCTGAATGCTGGAGAGAGGGGCTTTCTGGCCGCTCATGTGTAATTCCGGTGTTCATTCTTGGCGCGTGCACACGTGGTCTTGGTGTAACATTCCTATTTATTCAGTGGCTCTGCTCATGAATAAAGCAGTATGAGTTTGCGCTTGTCCCTGTACCCTCCCTTGTGTATGTCTTTCTTCGCGCAACCTTTTCGTTTCAAATAAAGTAAGTCACCTTGGTAGAGGGGATAAAGACATGCATGGTACGTCGTTAGGTAAAAAAAATGTAAACGCTCAACATGTGCAAGGTTACAAAGGGTATTGTTTTTCAGGTGCGAGAAATATTTTTTATATGTGTTTCTGCGCAAGTATGTCTACGACACGAGCTGCTTTGAGCAATCAATGGTGATCGGTAAATCGAACCCACTTATCTGAAAAGCACACGGCAGACTTGACATTATCTTCAATGCAGACAAAAAGAGTAGCGTACGTGTAATCATCATTTTATTGCTAACAGACGCAGCCTGCAGGCAATGTGGCTAGATATAGAGTCTGCCATGCGCCAGATGCGCCTTCCTGTCACTGCGAATGCACGATCACGACATTTTACATTTGCCGAGGAGATCCCCGAGCGTACGTGAAACGTACATTGTGTACATTCTGCTATACAAACATTCCCTCACGTCTAGTGTATGAGCACATAGATAGAGCGCTCATATTACTCAAGCAACGCATCGTTAAAAACTGACGAATTGTTCAATTACTTGAACTAATTTATAATAATGCCGCGCGTTTCCGTTTACGACAACTATAGCCGAACATAAAGCATAACTTCCATGAAAAACTACTTACTTCCTCCGCTTTCATCTGGACGTAAGTATTTTCACCTTGCTTTATTCCGTAACATATATTTGCACAATTCCTACCTGCGCGATAACATTATAGCATCTCCTACTTACATTTCAGCTCGCATTGATCACAGTCATAAGGTTGTAATGATACAGGGCCACAGAAGAAGCTGTCACGAATCATTTAGACCCACGACCTCTCCGGGATGGAACCACCTTACCAGCGTAATTGCCGCTATCAGACATCATCTCTTCTGGACTTACTTAACCATTCAGTGTTTGTGGCATTCTGGTGTACACGCCAACTTGGTGTAATGTAATCTGGTGTAAACACCTCGTGATGTGGTGTGTTCTGGCGTATTCGGTACCCTGTGTGATATCTCGCCATACGTTTGGCCGAGGAGCGGACAGATGGCGCCACATCATTGTGTTAACGGCTCATGCGCAACGGCGCAGTCGCGGAGCGCGCGAACGGAAATAAAGTCAGTTGGTTACCGGAGTCTGCGTTGGCTGGTAGTTCGCGTTCGGTCTCAGGTTACACGCGGCAACGCTCGCAAGATATCACAATGGCTACGAGGAAGACGCGTTGAGCTGCGTTGAGCTGCGTTCGTTCTAGTGCCGCTGCTGCCCTGGGCTGCGTTCCTGTGCTTCGGAAATGCCTGGCGTCGGCAAGCTGGAGCCGTTCGACGCGCAGACGAGCTGGGAAGAATACCGAGAGCGAACTGTACAGTACTTTATTGCCAACGACGTCCCGGACGACAAACAAAGAGCTGTCTTACTTACGTGTTGTGGCCCGGCCACATACACCCTGCTTATGAACCTGCTGGCTCCTGTGAAGCCGTGCGACGCAAGTTTGACGACCATTTTTGATGTTCTCGGGAAGCATTTCTCGCCAAAACCGTCGGAAGTCGTTGATATTTTCAAGTTGAACTCTAGAACACGACAGGCGGGTGAAACGGCTGCGGACTACTTTGCGTCTTTGAACAAACTCGCTGACGACTGCGGGTATGGCACCTTTCGTGACAGGAAGCTGCGTGACCGCATTGTGGCGGGCATTAACGATGAAGCTGTACAGAGACGATTGTTGGAGCACCCGGACTTGACGCTAGATATGGCGAAGAAAACAGTCATTGCCATGGATGCGGCGAGCAAGGATTCGCGCGCGCTTTCGATGGCGCCGGTGCCATTCGTCGCGTCGACTAACGCCGTGTCACGTGGTTCGTCGAAGCCGAGGAGAGAAGGAGTGGCAATTGTGTGCTTTCGCTGCGGCGGCGAGCATCTGGCGACGCAGTGCCGTCATCTGAGCAGTGTGTGCCACAAGTGTGGGATAAAGGCCGTCTCTCTCGTGTGTGTAAGGGGAAGAAAAGTGTAACGAACACCAAAGGACAGGCGGTATCCGCAAACGGAAGAAAAAAATCTGTGCACGCCGTGGACGACACCGGGGGCGACGGAATGAAAAGCGGCTCGATGCGCCGCAAGTGTACGAAATGTGGAAACCTCAAGGAACTGAGGGCACGCAACCGTTCCGCGTCGACGTTTCCGTGAATGGAATTTCGCTGCTGATGGAGCTTGACACGGGTGCGAGTGTTTCGGTTGTCTCGGAGGGCACCTTTCGCCGCAAGTTCCCGTCCGCGCACCTGGAACCGTCAACTGTCCTGCTGAAAAGTTATTCGGGCGAGCTCACTCCTGTCAAAGGAACCCTGGCCGTGTCCGTGCGGCTTGGCAGCCACGAGTGCAACGATCTGTTACACGTCGTCTCGGGCAGCTGCCCATCCCTCATGGGGCGGGGCTGGATGGACTGGGAATAGAACTTCGCAGCACGACGGATGTCAACGCAGTGTCGTCTATTCAGGACGTTATTGCGGAGTACCGAAGTGTCTTTGACGACGAACTGGGGACTTTCAAGGGCGTCGCTGCAAAGATCACCCTTCAGGATAATGCGAAGCCCAGGTTTTTTAAACCTCGCCATGTCCCGTTCGCGATGCTCGATCGCGTAAACGACGAGCTGCTTGGCATGGAACGCACAGGCGTGTTGCGACCTGTGAAGACCTCTGAGTGGGCTGCACCGATTGTGCCCATTTTGAAACGAAGCAGACAGATTCGTGTCTGCGGAGATTTCAAGGTCACAGTGAACCCTGTAAGCGTACCAGAGAAGTACCCCATACCCCGTGTTGAGGACCTGTTCGCCAAGCTAAGTGGCGGGGAGAAATTCACCAAACTTGACCTGAAGGATGCGTATTTACAAGTACCGCTTGCTGAAGAGTCAAGTAAGCTGGTGACAATCAACACACCGAGAGGTTTGTACCAGTACACCCGTTTACCCTTCAGCATAACCTCAGCACCTTCGATATTCCAGAGGGAAATGGACAACCTTCTGCAGGGGCTGACACACGTTGTGTATTTCGATGACGTGTTGGTGACGGGACGCAACGACCATGATCACCTGGAAAACCTAGCCCGAGTGCTAGGCCGCCTGAAGGAGGCTGGACTGAAGCTGAAACTGAACAAGTGCGTGTTTCTTGCCCCACAGGTCGAATACCTGGGCCATGTCGTTACGTCTGCGGGTTTCCACCCAAATCCCGAGAAAACGGAGGCTGTGCTAAAGGCGCCAAGACCAAGTGACGTCAAGTCACTGCAGAGTTACCTGGGGCTAGTGAACTTCTATCGGCGTTTCCTACCCTATTTGTCCAACGTGTTGCATCCTCTAAATCAACTCCTTGGAACCAAGGCACCATGGGTGTGGGGAGGCGACCAAGCACAAGCTTTTCAACAAAGCATGGAGCTACTTGCATCGGCAGCTGTTCTGGTACACTACGATCCCAAGAAGCCCCTGGTGCTGATCTGCGATGCGTCACCCCATGGTGTAGGTGCTGTGCTGGCCCACCGCGATGAATACGGCATTGAACGGCCGATTGCTTTTGCGTCGTGGAATCTCGCGCCGGCTGAGCGCAACTACAGTCATCTGGACAAAGAGGCGCGCCCTTCTGTTCGGAGTGACCAAGTTTCGGCAGTATGCATGGGGCCGAGAGTTCGAAGCGATCACTGATCACAAGCCTTTGCTTGGCTTGCTCGACCCTGAAAAACCTGTGCCTGAGTCATGCTCACCGCGAGTGCTGCGCTGGTCACGGATGCTGGCGGCTTACAGCTACAAGCTGAAGTTCAGACCTGGATCGAGCATCGCGAACGCTGACTGAGTCGACTGCCGCTGCCTGTACCTGAACACATGCACCGTCGAGCGGCCCTCAGACGTGTTCATGCTCGAGACTGCGTATCCCAAGGTCTTGGTGCCGTCTGTTGTGGCTGAGGCGATCTCCAAAGATCCTGTGTTGGCAAAGGTTCGTGAAGTGGGCTGGAAAAGAGCTGCGGGAACCTGCGCTGAAACTGTATGCCCATCGGACTACGCAAATGAGCGTGCGAGAAAACTGTATTCTACTAGGTTCACGCGTGGTGGTTCCTACTACCCTGACAGCAAGTGCTGCACCTGCTCCATGAAGGCCATCCTGGCATTTCAAAAATGAAAGCGGTGGCTCGTAGTCATGTGTGGTGGTCTACCCTGGACGATGATATCGCTAATACAGTGCGTCAGTGCCGCGTGTGCCATGGAGAACCAGAGAACCGCGCGGCCAGTAGCAATGACACCGTGGCCGTTTCCAGAGAGGCCGTGGTCGCGAATTCACATTGACTTTGCCGGACCTCTCAGGAATCGGTACTTGCTGATTGTGACTGATGCCTATTCAAAATGGATAGAAGTCGTTTCTGTGACCACACCATCGACAGAGGCCACCATTCCGTGCTTGCGCACCATGTTTAGCACCCATGGGTTGCCGTACGTAATCGTGTCGAATAATGGGTCAGCCTTCGTGAGTGCCACTTTCAAGGAATTCCTCCAGCGAAATGGCATTAAGCATGTGCTGACACCACCTTATCATCCCGCTTCGAATGGTGCTGCAGAGCGTGCAGTACAATCAAGGCAAAGCTGAAGAAGGCAGTGGGTGGAAGCTTCGAATGCCAGATCGCACGCGTCCTTCTGAACTACAGATCAACGCCGCATGAGACCGCGGGATGCTCACCGGCCGAGTTGATGATGGGACGTAAGCTGAAGACAGCTTTGACTCTGTTACATCCCGACATGAGGTCCAGAGTCCTGACAAACCAGATCCGGCAGAAGGCAGCATATGAGAAGAACGTCCACCACATGCCAATTGCGCAACCAGGGGGCGCTCTCTACGCGAGGAACTTTCGAGACGGTCCACCCTGGGTTCCGGCAACAGTGACTTCCACGTCGGGCGACCACATCGATGACGTAACACTGCGAGATGGTCGACTCTGGAAGCGACATCAGGAGCACTATTTGCGTCTGATTTCGCTATACCTGACGCGTTTTCGGATGCTGTGGCAGAGGCGCAGACCTGCCCGCGTTACGTGAGTGCACATATGACAAACAGAACGACGTCGGACAACCTCATCTGAACGCCAACGGTCAGGACGAAGCTGTACAGAATGAAGCTCAACCTAGGGAGGCTTCAGCAGAAGATGTGCCAGATGCTTCAGTGCTGTCCACGTCTGAACCGCAAACACCACCACTCCGAAGAAGCTCAAGAGCAAGACGTGCCGTGGTGCGCTATTCGCCGTGAACGCCCTAGACCAGTCTTTCCTGGGTGGGTGGGGAGGAGTGTGATATCTCGCCATACGTTTGGCCGAGGAGCGGACAGATGGCGCCACATCATTGTGTTAACGGCGCATGTGCAACGGCGCAGTCGCGGAGCTCGCGAACGGAAATAAAGTCAGTTGGTCACCGGAGTCTGCGTTGGCTGGTTGTTCGCGTTCGTTCTCCGGTTACACGCGGCTACGCTCGCAAGATATCACACCCTGGTGTGATGTACTGTGGCGTACACGCCAGCCTGGTGTGTGTGCGTTGCAGCGCGTTCGCTTACTATGTAAGTACAATATACATCAGTTGGATATGGTTGTGTTGTTGCATAAAAAGTCAGGAGAATAAAATATCCGATTGGGCATTAAAAGCACCAAGTTATCCTTAATTCCTGGAAAATATTGTCGTGGTCTGTTTTATAGCTTATTTTTGTTATTATTCTATTACGGTTTTTATTATTACTCATAATCATTGTTATCCCGTTCAAATACCCATGTTATAAAGGCGTTCTCTGAAATAGTACCAATATATTTCGCATCTATATTTGTTTTGACATATGGACAAAATCATTAATTATACTGAAAGCTAGCCCCCCCCCTGTAAGACCTCCCTGAATTAAACATTATTATTATTATTGATGGAATATAGGGATCAAACTACTCGTGTTGAAAATATCTTAGGATACCTATGAATACTTTCATAATTGCTCATGTGTTTGAAATTCCATTCACTAGAAAGAACGCCTCGATCCAGTATCGTTATATGCATGACGTTTTGAATTTCGCGCGCATAAGTCCTTGCCTCTCATGCGTGAACCAATTGTCCTTTTGGTTTTGAAAAAGAGCATTGTCAGTGCCATATTTTGCATGCATTGCGTTCCTTTTTTTATGTGTTATGTGAATTGACGAAGGCGCATTTTGATTTAGGTTAGCGATAATTTTTGCACGTAAAATGGGTTTGGCAGGTGTGGCCAAACTTGGCCATGCAGTGTGGCAACTGTGTGCGTCTTGAATCAACGAACTGTTGCGTCCGTGTCGTCTCGGCCGAAGCGTATTTTTCTCTCGTTTCGAGCGGGATCTCCTTTTTTTTTTTTTGCTCTGTGTGCTCGTCTCTCGTGTTTTACCGGTTAAGCGGATCACGAACGCCTACTGTTTTATGCCGTGGAGCAACCATAGAACGGAAACAGGTACGTATCACCGTCGGTGATTTGAACCTTTGTCCAAAGGACGATCATGAGTCGCGATATAATAAAAACAACGGGAGGGATAGCATAACTCTTGCCTACTCATTGTGCACTAGAAAACTTGCTTTCTAAAGCACGATAAAAAACTTTGTTGTGTGGCAAGCATGTTTCTATGCATCGTTTGCCTATGTCGAGCGCGAAGGTGTCGTAGCCCCGCGGCTCTCTTTCGATGGCCTGTGCTGTCAGGCGGCTGGTTTGAGCCGAGTTACGGCTTCGCCTTCTACGTAAGCAGCGCTAGTGAGGCCCCGCATGCGATGAGCCAGTCTACTCTGCTTTACTTGATGTTTCCCCACTCTGCGATCTGCCGTAATGGCTTTCTATCTTCTCCCCTTTTCTCGCGCCCGTGTGCAGCTGCGTGCCGCGGATGCCGCCTAGTAGCTGTGCACATTGGCCGCGCCTTGTCGGGTGCTTTAAAGCTCCCTTTGCCGTGCTTGCTGTTTAAGCTAGGGCGCCGAAGCGAATCCGAATCGAAATTTTGTCAGTACTGGACCCAAACCCACTAAAATATCAGTTTTCGGTTCGGAACAAATAGGTTCCATATAGCTACAGTGCGTGATCTGCCGGCATCGCCCCTGCGATCGGCCCCATGCTTTTTTTGTCCTTTATCTATTTATTTACGTGATACATTCCTCTGCTCAGGAATGTGCGTGCTTGTGTGTGTGTGTGTGTGTGTGTGTGTGTGTGTGTGTGTGTGTGTGTTTGAAAGGTTGCACAAATCAGGCAGCTGAAGTGGAGCACCGAGGTGTAGGTATTTTCACTGCAAATGGGCATTTATACATATGGCCAACAAGACTGTTTCCTAATAAACTTACGAGATATCATGCTAAAATTGCAAAATTGACACCGGAAAGCACAGAATGTATATGTGCTAATGACCAAGGCTTTCCACTAACCTGAAATAAGGACTACCCTTGCTGTATAATTCCCGGATATTAGAGTACTGCATTCAAGAAACTTGTAAGCAAGCGTTTTTGAAACATGTACGTTGAATCAGAAGCAGATAGTTTCAAGAGAAAGGAAAACAGAAACAAGAATGTAGTGAATATAAACTTCTTCAATGAACAAGGGTTTTAGTGTCCCTTTGCACACCATGCATACCAGTGCACATTGCAAGTGCAAAATAAAGAAGGTGATGTCGCTTGCTAATGTGGGTCCTCGTGCCCGTCGTCTCTGTCCCAAGTTGGTTTGGCAACATGCGCTGCGGCTGCCTTTGTGCTGCACCTGGGTGTTCCATGCGTGCGGCCTCAGTCGTTAAGTAGACCACACTCCACTCTTCTCATTAAGGTTCATTGGGAGTAAAAGGTGTCTGCATTATGTCACGTTTTTCATTTGTTGGGCACTTACCAAGTGCTTTCATATGGATGGATCTTTTTGCCATGAATGAAGGCCATCAATTCTCAAAGGGAGTGCGAGCTCTCAAAAAGTGAGAAAGTGCAACACGTGTCATGCTTATGCAGCTTATGATGAATGCACTGTTTTGATGTAGATGAAGCATTTTATTATTTTCCAATTCTCAACATTTCTGTGTTAGCAGTGATGCACAACGCTGTAATCTGTATACAACAAGCACTGCACTTCGCAATAGGTGCATTCATAATGCATAGCTTCCTTTTTTTTCACCACTGGTTTCAACTTGATTATCCACCACATGCAGTCTTGACATGGTGCACGTGTGTCATTTTACATAAGGAATTTTGTTGTCAACAGACTGTACGAAACCTATAATCCAGTTTTACATTGATACTGAATGGTTGGATTTCTCTTAACATTCCCACCCAACCTAGCTCGAAAATTCGCTTTTTGAATGTTCAGTGTGAATAACCACTGTTTCACTCTTTTTCAGCATAACAATCAGACTAGCGACCAAATGGAGCTCAAGGGTGGACGTGCCGGAGGTTTACATTGGCTTGCCATAGAGCGCAGGGCTCGTAAGATAGCTCTATTTATGAGTATGCTTGCTCTGGCTTTTTTCACTAAATTCCAGTGACATATTTATGAAAAGATCTATTGTTTGTGACCTGCGATGGGCCTTCCACTTCCTGAAAAAAACTTGTGGACGTGCTATGCGCTCTGCACAATCTGCACTTGGTTGTGAAATTGAAATTTAATGTAAAATTATGGAGTACAATATCTGGGAAAGAATCCTCAACGCTTCTACTACATAAGTGCTCCCTGCTATTGGCTGGCAGCCTTTGCAATTAACACTACCGGCACCTTCTTACTTTTTTCATGCTAGTGAATGTACGTGTGCAGCGACTTAAGCAGCACTGCTTGGAGTGTCTCAGTTTAGCACATTTAAGTGAATAGCACAGTTCAGAAGTCTGCTGTGCCGAAGCAGTTCGCATACTGTTGCTGAGTTTGACTTATCTGTACTAGAACCGAGTTGGAGCAAAGCGGTTAGCGTTGGTCCCAAACTGTACCCATACTCTTTTCGGCTTGATACCCTTGTTAAGCAACTACATGATCTCTGCTGTCAGATGCAAAATTTTAGAGACCGTGGGAGCTCGTAGGAAACTGCATCGATGTGGCTTCGAAACGGCCGCACGTTTAGGTTAGGAAGCGCACACTGCAGACACATGGGAATGCAGGATGGAGCACGAGGTGTCACTTGTGCATTCACTACAAAGCGTCCGAATCACAATATTTTAATGAAAATGCCTGGCTTGTACTAGCAGGGCTCAGGGTGCACAGACGTCTGCACCATGCTGCTATATGTGACATAGAGAACATGCTCTCTTTTTCTCAAACCAGCTCATCTGATGAGCTCTGGCTGCAACAATGTCTTTCACTCTTAGTGTGTCTTTCGCTTTCATGCTTCAATTCATTGAACTGGTTGGTTCCTGCTGCATTCGTCCAAATGCTATGCTCATATTTATTTGTGTTAAACCACCAAGTATCATGCAGCCATAGAGCAAGAGAACCATTAGCACACGTGGCTTGTTTATTTTTACTCGAGCTAGGAAAAATGTGAGATACATGGTGGGTCACAGCTTTCAGTTCGTGGCCAGACTGGCGTTGATCTGTACAGTGTGGCCATGATCACTGGGCATGCACAAATTTCTTTTGATCCTTATACACTGCAGCCAAGAGTGTGCCATTGTGTCGTTTATTTCGTTCCCAAGAAGCTGACTTGAAAAAAAAAAGAAAAAGCATGTTCATCCTGAAAAAGTATCTAAGAGGAAACCAGAGAAACCAGTCTGCTCTAGGAAGAGCAAGCACATATGAAGCGCTCTCATGACAGTATAGTTGCTTGGTTCTTACACGGCAGCTGTTTATGGTTCTCACGTATACGCCAGGTACCCCTTGTCGTCGTAGAGCTTCTAGAACTGCTTGCATTTCTATGGAGTCAAATGCTTTCTCGTAGCCGATAAACGCCATATAAAGAGGTTTGTTATATTCGGCGTACTTCTCAATTACTAGGTTGATAGCGTGGCTGTGGTCCATTGTCGAGTAACCTTTCCTAAAACCAGCTTCTTCTCTTGGTTGGTTAAAGTCAAGGGTTTCTCTTATCCTCGTAGAAATTACTTTTGTAAATAGCTTGTATATTACTGGGAGTAGGCTAATTGGTCTGTAATTCTTTAACTCCTTTATGTGACCTTTCTTGTGGATAAGGATTGTATTAGCATTTGTCCAACTGCGCGGTACACTACATGCCTTGACACATTTCGTGGAGAGCGATGCAAGTTTTTCAAGTAAGATATCTCCTCCGTCTTTGATCAAGTCGGCTGTTATACCATCTTCACCGGCTGCTTTACCACGGGACATGCCTTTGGCAGCTTTTTTGACTTCATCAGCGGTTATTCATGGAATTACAGTGTCTTCCTCTGATTCTATTTCTTTTAAGGGTGCAGTTCAGAGTAGAAATCTTCTGCTATCTTTACTATTTCGTTGAAATTATTGATAACGTTACCTTGTTTATCTTTTAGCGCATGCATTTTGTTTTGTCCTAAGTGCAGTTTCTTTTTGACCGATTTAATGCTGGTGCCTTTTCTACTGCTTTCTCTATATCTCTCGTGTTAAAGTTTCTTACATCTCTTTGCCTGGCTTTACTGATCAACTTTGATAGTTCTGCGAATTCAATCTTATCTTTTGGCGAAGTTACTTGCATTTGTTGGCGTTTTTTTATTAAGTCCTTGGTAGGTTGGGACAACTTACTTGTTGTTGCCCCGCCATGGTGGTCTAGTGGCTAAGGTACTCGGCTGCAGATCCGAGGGTCGCGGGATCGAATCCCGGCCGCGGCGGCTGCATTTCGATGGAGGCGAAATGTTGAGGCCCGTGTGCTGTGCGATATCAGTGCACGTTAAAGAACCCCAGGTGGTCAAAATTTCCGGAGCCCTCCACTACGGCGTCTCTCATAATCAGAGCTGGTTTTGGGACGTTAAACCCCACATAACAACAACAACTTACTTGTTGTTTGCTTTGCTATTTTACCCCCCGAGTTCTATCGCTGTTTCAAGGATTGTTTTCGTTAAAGTTTTGTTTATTTCTTCTACATCGTCACCATTTTCGCCTAAGGCCTTGAACTTGTTGCTTAGGGCGACTTTAAATTCTTCGTTCTGATTACCTCTAGATTACATTTTTTTCTAGTAAATAATTTAGTTGTTGTTTTCTTTGGGTTAAGTACAATCTTTGCCCTTACTAATCTGTGATCGCTGCATTTTATCTTCCCCACTACTTCTGTGCCTTGAATTATACCTGGTTGTTCGCACATTATAAAGTCGATTTCATTCTTTGTTTCCCCATTAGGGCTTTTCCACGTCCACTTCCTATTCTTGTGTTTCTTGAAAAACGTGTTCATTATTCGGAGTCGGTTTTTTTCGGCAAATTGTACGAGCATATCCCCACGGTCAATCCTACAGCCGACGCCGTAGTTGCCAATCGCCTGCTCTCCACTTTGTTTTGTCCCTACTTTGGCGTTCAAATCCCCCATACTACTGTGTATTGTGTCTGTACTTTCGTTATTGCTAATTCGATGTCCTCGTAGAACTGCTCCACTTGTTCGTCATCGTAGCTCGTTGTTGGCGCATATCCCTGGATTATCTTAAGTTTATACCGCTTATTTACTTTTACTACGACGCATGCTACCCTTTCGTTAATGCTGTAGAATTCATCTACGTTGCCCGCTATATCTTTGTGAATTAGGAACCCAACGCCATATTCTCTCTTTTTGGGTAATCCTCTGTAGCAGAGGACATGTCCATTGTTTAAGACTATGTAAGCTTCACCTGCTCTCCTAACCTCACTAAGGCCAATGACGTCCCAACTAACTCCCTCTAGTTCCTCGAGTAGTTCCGCTAATCTAGCTTCGCTGGAGAGGGATATTCCATTGAACGTTCCAATGTTTAGTTTCCAGTGACGGCCTGTCCGGGTCCAGTGATTATTACTGCCCTCTGCTGCTTCACAGAGCTGACCTTCACAGAGCTTATGATGAATGCACTGTTTTGATTTAGGTGAAGCATTTTATTATTTTTCAATTCTCAACATTTCTGTGTTAGCAGTGATGCACAATGCTGTAATCTGTATACAACAAGCACTGCACTTCGCAATAGGTGCATTATAACGCATAGTTTTCTTTTTTTCTCACCACTGGTTTCAGCTTGATTATCCACAACATGCAGTCTTGACATGGTGCACGTGCGTCATTTTACGTAAGAAATTTTGTTGCCAACAGACTGTACAAAACCTATAATCCAATTTTACATTGATACTGGATGGTTGGATTTCTCTTAACATTCCCACGCAACCTAGCTCGAAAATTTGGCTTTTTGAACGTTCAGTTTGAATAACTGCTCTTTCACTCTGTTTCAGCATAGTGATCAGACTAGCGACCAAATGGAGCTCAGGGGTGGACGTGCGCAAAGGTTCACTTTGGCTTGCCATACATCGCAGGTCTCCTAAGATAGCTCTATTTATGAGTATGCTTGCTCTGGCTTTTTGTCATTAAATTCCAATGACATATTTATGAAAAGATCTATTGTTTGTGACCTGCGAGTGGGCCTTCCACTTCCCGAAAAAACTTATGGACGTGCTATGCGCTCTGCACAACCTGCACTTGATGGTGAAATTGAAATTTAGTACAAAATTATCTTAATGAGCAAGCAGACAATGAAGCCCAGGAAAGCATAGGGGAAGTTACCTGTGGTATTGTATTTGTGGAGAAAGTAGGTAACTACAGGTAACTTCCCCTATGCTTTCCTGGGCTTCATTGTCTGTTTGCCCATTAAGTTGTTTTTAA
>JABSTT010002170.1:0-61357 GCA_013339685.2 Hyalomma asiaticum | reverse complement strand
TAAAGAGATAGCGTATCTTGTCTCAGTGGCAAGCCGGCGCCACATGCATCATAGTTCTCCTGACGTTCGTTTTGGTTGAAGCGTACCCTGAGAACTTAAATACCGAACCGAGGTGCAGGAGATGAGCACTGTAAACATGTGAACACGTTCACAGTAGTCACAGTTCACAGTTCTATACACCTTTGCTTTAACTGGACAACAAGCAGATGCAACCTGTAAGGTGCTGTAGTGAAGATGTAATGCCCATCTGTGCCGTTCCCATCCCCCCATGTAAGCAATGTTGCGGTGGCGTATCGCTTGGGCTTCCAGCTTCACTCGTCGGATCCCGGGTGAATGGGGGTGCGAGTGGGTGGAAGTTTTTCATTTTTATAGTATATTTATTTTTCCAGAGATCCACTTCCGTTATGGAAGTGCGTCACTGATCCCTTGGTGGACCCCGGCATAAACGACTTTCGTGTTAAAAGAAAATGCACTACAAGGTGCGTTGACGTGCTCTCTTAAGCGTGCTCTGTTTGACTATTCCTACAGCATCGAGAAAAGTAACACAAAAGCAAACGGAATGGTAGCAGAACATATGTATTGATATCATAGCGCAGGTTTTTGACGTCACAAAAGCACCATTACAACTTTTGGCCCTGTAGGTTTATTTACTATTGTTATATATAAGCTTCAGTTTCTGTTGCCCTTATATGTCGCCAGTGGCGCCACTTGTGTATATGTATATATGCCTCTGAATAAAGGGGAGGCATTGTTCCGTTGCGGCAGTGACTGTGTTTGTGGTTCTTCTGCGGCTTCAGCCGCAAGACAACAATGGCGACGAGGATGGGATCTTTTCGAGGGGCGTAACCACGCACAATTTTTTTACCATGAGCTGCATCGGGCTCGCTCCGCCGCCCCTATTCCTGCCTGTACCCGGCCGCCCTCCTGTTACCTGGCCGCAATGGCACCAGATGTTCGAGAACTTCCTACTGGCATCAGGAGCGCCCGACTTCAAGCCCGAACGTCGCAAGGCCCTCCTGATACACAGCCTCGGCGTTGAGGGTCAACGTGTCTTTTCCAGTCTACTGCTTACATCGGCTGCCTCCCAAAGTGGTGAGTCAACTGCCGGCGGTAAATGTAGTGAGGATAGCGGGGACGCCGCTCAGCCTTCAGTTTACGACGAAGCTATCGAAACCTTAAAGCAACATTTCACAAGCACAAGCAATGTCGTCGCAGAAAGGCATCGGTTTCGCCGTCGTATTCAGCAACCGGGGGAATCTGTACAGGAGTATGTTGCTGCATTACGTGCGCTCGCCGTAGCATGTTCTTTTGCGTCTCTGGAAGACTCCCTTCGTGACCAGTTCGTGGAAGGGGTCGCGTCACAGCACCTTCGCGAACGCCTTCTTCTTGAGGGCTCGACCCTCTCATTCTGCCGAGCAGTGGCATTAGCTTCACAAGTCGAACAGGCCAATGAGGACATTCGAGAATTTGCTTCCGGCAATGTGCAGCGCATATCAGAGCACTCTCGCTTGGCGTTAAACGACCATAGATCCACTGGAACCCGCCACCTTTCGCGTGACGACGCGCCCCTGCGTGCATCTCGTACCGAAGCGAGCCTGCAGCACGACAGCCGCCAACCTGCCTCGTATCAGCGCCCATAGAACTCATCCTCTCACTGCTATCATTGTGGTTCATGCCAGCACCGCGCCGCATCACCCCGCTGCCCAGCCCAAGGTCAACGTTGCTATCATTGTGGTCTCATTGGTCATTTCAGCGCGGTTTGAAAAAGAAGCAACGGGCCGTTACTGTTCGGTGTCTTAGCGAGCAGACATTACCCGACAATGAAACTGAAACTTATATATAACATATTCCCCTACTTACAAGAACAAGGTTAGTAAATTAGTATTGATACAGTGTTTACAAAATTTCAGAAATATCTACAACCATACATGGCATGTGCTCTTCACTGTATGGAACAAGAAGGCCTAGAAAAAGCAATAGAACAACAACAAAAAATAAACACTCGCAGAGACACGCAACGTCAGCACACAGTTCATGCAGCACTACAAGTTCTCTGGCACTGCACTCGTCTGCACCTAGCACTCGATTGCACCACATAGCACCACATAGTAGTATTTGGGCATATATCGCTGCACGCCACATGGCACTACGGGAGTTGCACCGTCTGTTCTCCTACACGGACGGCGACCGAGAACACGCCTTGACGTTGTGGGTCACCCGTCACCAGTTTTCTTCAGCGATCCTGTTTCCGAACTTCATCGTCTGCGCCAACGAGTTAAGAGCAGGCAAGACTACAGTAAAGAGTACACAGACCGTCGCAGGGCCGCGAAGGAGACAACAGTGTCTGCCGGTGATTACGTTAGAATTAAGAAACCTGGAATGTCTGTTAAGGGAGACCTCACGTTCAGCCAACCGCGGAAGGTGGTCCGCCAGCAAGGCCCATCATCGTTTCGGCTTGATGATGGACGAACCTGGAACGCGTCGAAGCTATCCAGGGTACCTGAAGCTTCAGCCACATGGAATCTGCAGCACAATTATGTGTCTGAACCTGCGACTCCGTCGTCGGCATCTCAACAATCCAACGACTACGCCTCAACAACTCAACCCGAAGCCTCGACAGCTACGCCCACGTTACAGGCTCCAGCGCCAGCTGTGTCGGAGGACCGTGTGTTTCAACGTAGGGTCCAACCACCGAGGAACAGAAGGCCTCCAGATCGATACTAGGTGCTATGTGGCGCGATCGAGTGCTAGGTGCAGACGAGTGCAGTGCCAGAGAACTTCGAGTGCTGCCTGAACTGTGTGCTGACGTTGCGTGTCTCTGCGAGTGCTTATTTTTTGTTGTTGTTTTATTGCTTGTTCTAGGCCTTGTCGTTCCATACAGTGAAGAGCACATGCCATGTATGGTTGTAGATATTTCTTAAATTTTGTAAACACTGTATCAATACTAATCTACTAACCTTGTTCTTGTAAGGATGGGAATATGTTATATATAAGTTTCAGTTTCTGTTGCCCTTACATGTCGCCAGTGGCGCCACTGTTGTGTATATATATATGCCTCTGAATAAAGGGGAGGCATTGTTCCGTTGCGGCAGTGACTGTGTTTGTGGTTCCTCTGCGGCTTCCGCCGCAACACAACTATGTATAGCGAGCGGGAGAAGCAGTCGTAGCTTATTGGTAGCGTGCTTGCCTCGCACCTCAAGGGCCCGATTTCGATACTACCCTAAAGCTTGGTAGGTGCCATGTGAGTGTGTGCCAGTTATGTCTAAATTTCAATCGAAACCTATGACAAACGGTGTTCCCTTGGTTAACAGAGATTCTATATGATTAAAAAACCTTTGTGGCATACCGCTAGCCTAGCAATACTGGTATGATCCACACATCATTGCAGTACCACTCTTGTTTGGGCTGGTTGGTACATTCTTGACACAAATTCGATAGCGCAAAAAAACACGGACGAAGAAAAGAAGGGACCTGTCCCTTCTGTCCTGTGTCCCTTCGCGCTTGTCCTGTATCCTGCGTCTGTCTTTTCTTCGTCCGCGTTTTTTTTTGCGCTACCGAGTTTGCGTCACGATTGCAGTGTCGTTATTCGTGACGTAGATGACGAGTGTATGCCTTTAGTAATATAAAGATGTGTCATTGACATTAGTCATATATTGCTACCCTACCTCTCAAACGTTGCGGTGTATTAACAGGACGAGACAGTCAAGAGAGCACCATAACGTATAAGCAGCTAGATAGATAGATACGGTCAAAGTGGCTAAGGTTAGCCAAGAAATGTTTCGTATATAATGCGCATACGCCAACCTTTATGTCAACAGTCCCATTTTATTGGAATTATGCCATAAAATATGAACGACACAGAAGTGCACATTCACAAGTTGTGACAGGGAAAAAGAAACAAATACTTAGGCATCCCAATCTGCCCACGTGCACACGCACATATGCTAACTTTATGTTGTGAAGTTTGTTGTTCCACAGAAATTGGTCCTAGGTCGGCCTTTCTCACACAACCGATATTGCACAAACGCTATCACCTATAACAATATTATTAGTATACAACCGCATGATCGACACAGGGTTTGATAACATCGGAGATGTTTTGTTACAGTGGGACCTGTATGAATCGCATTTCCGTGTCGCTAGAGGGAAATGAAAACTAACATTTATTAAACTAAGGCCACTGGAAAGGGCACGTAATGTGCAACTAAGCCATTAGGAAATGCCAGGTCCCCTCGCTGAAAACGTATTCATATTTAAATATCTAGCAAGATGAATACATTAATTCATACATAGGGCGCCCAAAGCAGTTTCATTGATTAAACAGAACTAGCCTTCACATCTGGAATCCGCCATTTGGAACCCGCATCTATTTATGTTTTATTTATTTTTATTTATTCATGCTGCGGTCACCATTCAGTGATTTTAGCAGGGTGGTACATGCTCTGGTCTTCCTTCGCTCTCGTGTTGTACCAACTCTGTACTCTGCTGTAATTATTTTTCGGATTGTCATTATCTTTTGGGCTTTCTACTTTTTTAGCTTGCTTTCCGAATACATGTGACATTTTTGACGCAGCTGTGCTAGAGGCAGCTGTGTATGTTTGGTGTCTGCGTGATCTACATTTCCTCAATGCCTGTATGGCGCTGTGGCTATTAAATAAATAAAGAAATAAATAAAAATGGCAAGTATATGGACACATAATATGGGCAGGTTGCACAATGTATAAGGCGGATACAAACTCTTATAACTTTACAATTATAACATTATACATTATAACATTACAACATTACAATTACCACGTTGCGGAATCAGCTCCCAACGTCCATCATATTTTGCGAAAATATTTCAGCATTTTATTACATAGCGAGCGGCTCAAAGGCACCTTCACAGAACAACCGCGCGTGGTCTACCGACGATCGCGTTGCCTTCGTGATTTGACATCATTCAAAAACCACGCGATTATGTCATGAATGTTGTCATCCCTGCAACAAACCACGCTGAAAAGTGTGCGCGCACATGACGACATCTAAAACAATTTCAAGTAGCTCATCGAACATTACATTAACAAGAAATGGTGACTACACATGCGATGACTGTACCAACGTCGTCTATCCTCTCGAGTGTTCAACATGCAAAGTTATATACATAGGTCAAACGGAGACAAGTTTCAGAATTCGTTTTAAAAATCATCGTGCACATGTCATAAGCCTCCCCTATCTACCATTCTAAGAACATCTCAGTACGTTTCGTAGCGGTTTCCACAAACTTAGGGCCACCATTATTCAGTCGGGTTTCAAAACAAATCATGATAGAGAAGTGAGGGAATCCTTCTTGGCCCATAAATTTAACACCATTCGTTCAGGCACCACTGAGGAGGTAGGGGCACGACACCTGTTCGAGAATGAAGCACTCACCGTTCTTGCTCTTCCAGGTTGGTTACTTAAATTACACTCACTGCATTAGAAGCAGTAATCGTTTCTTATTTCTCGTGTCGTGCCCCAAAGTGTTGTCAATGATGCTCAGTACGTGTTGTGAAATGATCGCGCATTCTGTTACTGAAATGCGTCTGTTAACCTCCGGTGATGTGGAGGAAAATCTCGGTCCCAATAAGAACGACGTCCTGGCTACTGTTCTTGCCAAAGTTCACAGAATAGAGACCGGTCAAAACGAAATTCGAGGTGAACTTCGTGACCTTAAGCACTGGCAGGCGTCCGTAGATGTGGAACTGAATCTGCTATCGGCCAAAATTCGTAGCACTGAGGTAGACATGACGGAACTAAGACGTACCCAGCCTTCCTACTCAGACTGCCCCAGTGGGTTAGTTTGAGGAAACATCTCAGCGAAATTAAAAGCAATTGAATCTCGTTGCGACGACACAGAAAACCGCATGCAACGGTCAAACTTGCTTTTTTTTTGGCATACAGGATGATCCATCAGATACATGGTCAAGTGCCGAGAATAAATTGCTTGAACTGTGCTCGGCACAGCTTGGCACAGCTTGGCATAACCATTGACCCTGCCAGGATAGAACGAGCACATCGCTTGGGCAAGTACGGCACCGGGAAATGTCGGCCAATTATTGCGAAATTCACGTTTTTTAAAGACAAGCAGCAGATTCTAGAGAAAGGTCACAAATTGAAAGGCACCCCTTTCGCCATTGCGAGAAGATTTTCCCGCTCAAACAAGCCTAGCTAGCTTGGAAAAAATTGTTGGCGTTTGCGAAACCGAAAAACACGCCGTTTAGGCTTAACGTTGACAAACTATGAATAGACAACTGTTCCTATGTGTACGACGACACAACCGACTCTATCAAGCAGTACACAGAATAACTAGTACGCAACAAACCCACACGTGTTTTCACTAATCCCTCTTCCTTGCTTCAAAACACAAATTCGCACTCGGTGCTATCACTATCCTTCACTAGCATACGTAGTATATTCTCTAAGCGCACGGAACTCTGCTCATATCTGGAAAACAGTGATTGCGATATCCTGTCGCTTACCGAAACATGGTTAAATTTTGAAATTGCTGATACAGAGATTCTGCCCGACTTGGATCAATTTAGCATCTTCAGAAAAGACAGGGATGATAGGCGGGGTGGGGGCGTTCTCATTGCAGTGAGAAAACATATCGTATGTTTCGTCATCGATACTGCTGCTGTGATAGAAATATTGTGGGTCTGCATTGCGCAGAACACGTCAAAAACGGTTATTGGCATTTGCTACCGACCGCCAGATAGCCCAGATACATTCATCACTAACTTGCATGACAACATTGCCGATATCAGAAGGAAGTTTCCAAAAGCCGATATGCACCTTTTCGGTGACTTCAACTACCCCGACATCGACTGGGTTAACTTACGTTCTCCCTCGCGAAACTGCCGTGATTTTATTAAACTCACGCTGAATTTTTCATTCGTGCAGTTAGCTGACACTCCCACCACAGATCTAAACATATTAGATTTAGTGCTAACATCTACTCCGGAGACTGTCGCTTTTGAAGGATGCATACATGGCTTCAGCGAATATCGCCTTCTAGAACTGACAATGAAAATACTATCTACCACACACCACACCAAACCTAAGTATATATTGAACTACAAAAAAGCTGACTTCAGCGGCATCAACGACGGCCTGCGATCATTTTCTGAAACCTTCTTAAAAAACTTTTCATGCAGGTCTGTTAGGGAAAACTGGACAGCTCACAAAGAGAAATCAGTGGAACTAAGCCAAGCTCATATACCCCGCATAAAGCTGCGTGTAAACCTATCAAAACCTTCGTTCCACAGGTCCCTTCTAACGCTGAAGAACAAAAAGAAGCGCTTTTTCAAGATTGCCAAGAGCACCAGCACTGACGCATCACGGAAAAAACCCAGGGAATTGGAAAGGGAATACTGCAACGCCATTCGTGTCGCTACAAAACAATTTTATTCACATGATTTTTTCTCCCTCATTAAAAGCAACCCCAGAAAATTTTGGCAAATGATCGCTCCTCCGAATACTCATGGACAGTACTGGTAATCCTGTTGCGCAGGAGGACTGCTCAGGTATGCTGAATAATTACTTCACGGCTGCATTTACCAAAGAATACCACTCCAATATGCCACTGCCTTCTGAAGTAAGCTGTCAGTACATGGCACCAATGCTCATTACCGCAAGGTATATCATCGTTGATCAACAAACTTAAATTATCGAGTAGTTCCGGCATAGACGGCATAAACTCCAAAATCTTGAAAAACACCGTCAGCATTTCTAGCGCTATCTTGCATGAATATAAATTTAATTAAAGTGCTCTCAACGCATATGTAACATCAGACAACACAACGCTCTATTAACCAAAATACAATTTTTATGCATATTATTCAAGTGCGTGATAACATCTGCTTCTGTGTAATATCCAGGGTGTCACTAATTACATACGTACCACTCGGCCTCTTGAGCAGCGCATAGCTTCACTCACTATTCTTAACAGCCATCAACACAACTACATGGAGATGGCAGGCATGAAGAAAATATGTTGATGAGATATGGTAGGGCACCACCCAAACACTACTTAAGGACAGGCCATGTTCTTATTGATGTGAGTATGCTTAGAAAGCATAACAAACAAATTTATTGTTTACTCGTCTGCGCATGTTTCAAAGTTAGTTGAGCAATATTTGTGGCGCACGAAAAGGTAGGCTTTCTTCAATGCGCGAAACGGCTATGGAAAGATGTCAATAATTTAGGCACACTAAATGTAGGTGTTGGGCCGAGGCACATAACTGAATGTTTCTTGACCTTGTTCACGAACTGTCTCTGACTACATTACATCGTTGTAGGGCATGCAAGAAATAAAGCTGCATTGTTAGCATGAAAAGTCACTCATCACATTAGACATACTAGAAGAAAAGCCGCCTAATTAGATGTGCTGTGGAGAAAACATTCTATGGAAAAAGCTGCTATAGGACTTAGCTTACCATTACACTGAAGTTTAGGAAGGAAAAACTCTTAACAAGCATTCTCAAAGCTCTAAAGAATGTCCTGCAGTCCTGGGTCTGGCTTCGGGTATGATTTCTTGCAGGTACTACACTTCAGGGAAAAGATGGGCCATTTCTCTGTACTATAAAGGAAATGCAAACAGGCTTGCAATTATATTAATGTCGATGAAACTTATTTGTTATTCTCGAATTCAGAAAGCACACTAATCAAATGCCGAGCAATACGTTATCTGCCGACTGGACGGTCAAAGCTACCACGCAACTGTGAACACGTTCAACTGACGTGTTTTAAGGGGCGAAGCACCTGGGGGCCGAGGCTTGTCTGTCCACAATTTCCGTCTGTCACGGAACCTGGGTCCTGAGCAATACTGCAGTACAGAACAACATGATTGTGTGGGTGGGCCCATCGTGGAGGCGGTGCAGTCGGTGTGTGTTGTGATTCATCCCACCGCTTCCACCAGTTGTCGTGGACTCGTGTCGCCTTCTGGCCAGGAGTCCACGGGGCAGGAGAGAAGAGTACGAGGAGAGTTGGGAGTGGCAAATATTTACAAGGTTTATTTACATGTTGGTAGCTGGATGCCGAATGCTGAATGCCGAATCTGAATTCCTCTGCGTTCTCCAGATGGTTAAATAGTCCGCGTCGTCCTGCGACGTCTTCTAGGGAGGAGCCAGTTGACTTTTCTCCTCCAATTCCATGTCGAAAGTCCGTAAGGGGAGAAGGTGTTGGACTGCCCCTTTAATTACGAAGGTCGCCGAGGCAATCCTTATCGCAGCCGGACCAGACTACGGCAGCAGGTCCCCTTTCGGTGATCAGTCGCCACCCCCTGCTGAGGTAACGTTGAAGTCGTTACCGGCACCCTGCTCATTTCATGTTTTCGGCAGGTCCGTCGCCTTGTATCCGGATTTTCTATCACGACAGAAAAATGGGGTCATTCTTTCCTATAAAGGTGTTCTGTAACTGGGTTTAAAGGAACGAAATTTGAAATGCATCTCTGTCAGACGTTGCACCTTTTATAGGAAGAGCTCATAATATTCTGCAACGTGCAATAGAGAGACACTGAAAATGAATTTTCCTCGAGTGCCTGCTTCCTCTGAACTGCTGCCTGCACCATATATATATATAAATTTAATGAAGCAAGAAACTATAAAGCCTAGGAAAGCATATAGGAAGTTATTGAGGTTCTTAGTTGTAATATTGTAGTTGTGGAGTAAGTAGAAAGAAAGTGGGCGAAAAGACAAACCTGCCTTTGGTGGGAACCGAACCCACGACCTTTCGATAACGCGTCCGATGCTCTACCGCTGAGCTACGAAGGCGGTCGTGGGAACTAAACCCACGACCTTCGGATAACGCGTCCGATGCTCTACCGCTGAGCTACGAAGGCGGTCGTCCCCTCCTCCCCCCCGTCCACTTTGCTGAGTATATATGCACATACAATACCACTCCCAGGATTGTATGTATATATGTATACGAAGGTCAGTGAGCTCCGCCGAAGCTTGGATGCTCGTGCGAGGTGCCCACCGAAGAAAAGGAAAAGAAGGAAAACGTCATAATAGAAGCCAGCCTGCGGCAACGGCGCTCTGTCTATGTCTCTCTCCTTTACAATATAGAGTGGTGTTCGGGTCGTCTCCGCCGGGGCTTGATACTACCACTGCCACAATAGCGTGCCACTCGTGAACGTTATACTACATATTATTCATTCGTAGTTTATTTTGGATGTATTCCCATACTGATCGTGTAGAAATCGAGTGACGCACATGCTTCACAGTTAGAGGGTGAGAATATTGTTCGAGCCGTGCTAACGTGCTCACTGCGCACTCAGTATGAAAGGGACCCTGCAACACTTTTTGAACACACTGAACAAACGGTGCCAAACAGTCGTTCATGCTTCTGTGAAAGTGTGAGCCAAATATTACTGTGCTGCAAGCAGCAGTGGATTTGCATTTTTATTTTAAATACAGCATGCAGTCACCTGCTCTCGTTTCAAGTGACGTCACTAGCAGCACCGACAACCGAGTATGTCGCGGGGAAGCAGGAAAAAGTGTTGAAAGCAGGAAAGAAAAGTCCACAGAAAACTGTTGAATAGCAGGGTGAATAGCATCCATTCTACAAGAAAGGGTGGCCCGCCTTAGGGCACGGACAGATTATGGCTAATATAGGAGTGCTAGCGCGAAACAGGGGGCGCAGCGGCTCCCAAATAACTATCCGTTCCGAAATTCACACACGTCTCGTACTATACTTGACCTGCCATTTACTATCCTGCCTCAAACGCTACACTGTGGGCTGTTGCGCCCCTCTTCTGATGCACTCACGATAATGTGCGTCCTGAGCGCGTCAGGCAATGCGTTGTTATACCATCAATCATTTCCCCATTCATTACCTAACACCACACAGCCACGCAAAGACTCCAGCACGTGCACTCGGGTTACACTGCACACGCTAGCTCTAACGCCCACAGGTATTAACTTACCTCCTTTATACGCGCTCCGAGATGGCTTACCCTAAACATTTAACATTCATCCAGGCTAATCTAGACCACACATGAGCTGCAACCAAACTTCTTGTAGATACAATGCTCACCGAAAATTATAACTTCGCATTTGGTGTCCGATCCTCATATACGCGGCGGTGCCATACGAAACATACCACACTTCATTAAAAACTTTCACTCTGCCATAAATCCAGGCGTCATGCTGCTAACACAAACAGACACCTACGACTTCTTTCCCATTAACCCATCAGAACACATTGTCATGGTAAAATGTCAAAACCGTGATCACTAATTCACATCAATTGCAATATATGCCCCTCCTCGTAGGCCCCTTGACCTTCTGATTGACGAACTTCAGACATGTTTATCAATATGCACAGACAGCCAGTTCATTACTGCAGGTGATTTTAACGCTAAACACCCCATGTGGGGACCTGCCCGTCCGACCTACGAGGATCCAAGCTAGCCAGTTTCCTAATATCAAACAAGCTGACAGTGATCAATAATCCTTCATCCCTACCCACTTTTCAAACCGCTTATGCCGAAACTTGGATTGACCTCACGATAGGTTCTCAAGCGATAGGTTCTCAAGTGCTGGACAAATCAACTTTATCAGAGCACAACTATATCTCATTTTCCTTTGCGGACCTCCGCTTGCAAGAACGTAAACAACTTACTAATTATGCTCGCCTTCAAATTTTGACTGAACTACGAACTATGGATTGGTTTGATAAGGTAATTCAATGTCATGTTAGTCGCCCTGAGACGCTAGATTTAATCATTGCCAAGTTTGACGACATATGCGAAACTCTAGAAAAGCGCTACGGTCGAAAATTAAAACCACGTAAAGCAACAGGCAATGCATGGTGGACCCCTGAACTTGACATGGAGCGCAAGCGCCCCCGAGCTCTCCTACGAAGGAAACAGCGCGCATCTATTCCCTTCCTACGCGATCTTTACCGAAAAGAATATGCCGTCGCTTTTCAGCAGTACAAAGCTCATATCCGCAAGGCAAATGGCGATTTTGACAAGAATTTATACACATCTGCGACCAAAAAGCACCTGTACGGGGACCCTTACAAAATCTATTTTAACTAACATCACAACGCAACGCATTTACCCCCTTTAGAATTACCACACGGTGAACAAACACAATCAGTTAATAAATCCGCTCGGTTACTATTAGACACCTTAATTGCCCAAGATAACGACTCAACTGACAGCCGAATCCATCAACATATGCGTCAAATTTGTAACTCGTTGTACCCCTGGCATAATGTCGACGTTCCCTTCACTAACAATGAAATTGCCCACGCTGTTGCAATAATTAATACACAGGCGGCTCCTGGCTTAGACAATCTGACGGGCACATTCGTCAAACAATTATACCAGTATCATCCCCAGTTCTTTCATTTTATCTTTAACACAGCCCTTAGGCTCAGTCATTTCCCAACAGCATGGCTCACGGGAAAGACAATATTCATTCTTAATCCCGGAAGGCCCCCACATAAACCTAATTCATACCGCCCTCTCGTAATGAATTCTATTATAGGTAAAGTGCTAGAGTGACTTCTCAATTCTCGTTTGTATTACTTCCTGCATTCTAATGATCTCATACATGAAAACCAATTTGGATTGATAAAAGCACGCAGCGCAGCACTGGCCCTCTATCAACTACGGCAAAAGTTTCAAGTCCCGCAAGTTACCTGTCCTTCTAATATCAATTGACTTCACCGGAGCATTCGACAGTGTTTGGCATGCAGCAGTGCTTAATTTCTTCAGGAAACATCGCTGTCCAACTAATCTATATCACCTCCTAAAATCATTCTTAACTAACAGAGTCATCACGTTTCCCTTTAATACGGGTAAAGAAACAGCCTATCCGACGGTGGGCAGCCCACAGGGCTCTCCCATAAGCCCGCTACTCTGGAATGTCATTACCCATTCATTACTCGACCTCAACCTTCCCCATCAGGCACACATCCAGGCATATGCGGACGACACCATAATTTTGCTTCCGGGTATAGTTCACAACTCGATTTCAAAAATAACGTTGACCGCGTCCTTGCGCCGGTAACACAATGGGCTACATAATATAAACTTACCATCAATTCGGACAAATCATTCTTTATTTTCCTCAATAATGGTGATAAAGGCACGTCTAAGCGTCGCCCTTCTGTCAAGTTGGATGGAGTTTTCTTGAAACACAAATCATCTGTCAAGTTGCTCGGAGTAGCATTCGATTCTATGCTCAACTTCCATACACATGTTGATTACTTTAAAACAAAAGCAGAGGTTTTCACCGCTCGATTTCTTGCTTTCATTCGCGCACAACATGCCCTCAATAGCACATTAATTCGCCGTTTATATAAACAAGTAATTCTCCCTGCATCACCCGCGTGGTGGCCATCGCATCCTTCCCAATTCCTTAGGGACCGCGTCTTGTCACTGCAACGCACCATTTTAATTTCTATCACAGGCTCGTTTTACACCACCCGAACTCCTGCTCTCCAAATCGTCGCCAATGCTCCCCCCTTAGACCTTGAACTTAGTCGACTAGGAGCAGAGTTTTCCCTTTTCACCCAGAGTTTTCCCTTTTCACCTTTTTCCCTTTTCACCCACTTATTACGGCACTCGTACATTCCATCCTGACCAAATTTTGCACGACACCGCTCCATACACCTACCACCCCAGTTTAAAACATAAGTACTCGCTCACTAAAATTGATCCCTTAGCACACGCTGACATGCTCCGCCTTCCCGTTCTGCATGCTTACACAGATGGCTCCTACACCTCACACTCGGCCGGACCTGCGTACAATGTAATGGATAGCCGAACGCGCATTTTGCAAGCCAACAAATACAGAATAACCCACGCCTCAAGCGCTTATACAACTGAACTTATAGCTGTGTGTGAATGTTTACAATATATTATGACGCTACGCCCACAAACCCCCTTCCATCTTTACACTGATTGCATTTCATTGCTTAGTAAACTTGCCTCTCTTACTGATACCGACCCAAGAGTATTAGACATTAAGAACATTCTTTATCAACTTCAAGTGTAAGAATTTTCCTTCCGATTATTTCATATTCCTGGACATAAAGGTATCTTGGAGAACGACCTTGCTGACACCCTAGCATCCTCAGCTATGAACAGTGGGTATGCGGGGATGGCCGAAATTCCCGTCCGCGCGACAAGGTCCGCATTACACAAAATTATGATTTCACATTGGCATGCACATTGGCAGACAGAAGGACTGAATACTTCATTATTCCACTGGACCAAAAGCGCCTACCAAATCCCAAAATGGTTTCCCCCGAATAGAAAGTTAATGCACTTAGTGACTGGTCACGGGCATTTTCAATATTACCTGAAAAGATTCAACATTACCATGTCCGACCGCTGTGAATGCAACCAGCTTTGTACAGGAGACTTACATTACTTCAATGAGTGCCCACGAACACAACATATAGTTCGACACCTGCGTCACCACAACACAACTATTACCTACGCACACTTCCCCCGATACCTTCATTTAAAACCAGCCCGCGCATGCTTAATGCAATTTATTTTATTTATTTTATTTATTTCAGACATACTGCCAATCCCAACGGGGATTTTCGCAGGAAGGGCATACACAGAATAAGAATATACAAGTGTGTACATTTCAGATATAACAATTTGTAACAATTACAGACAAGTTACACGTAAAGTCATTTAACAAGGACACATGGTAGACATAAAGAATGCGTTCATACAGTTACAAGAAACGCGCCATGGGGAAAAAAAAAAACAATCATGATAACTGTAGTGTATACCTAAAAAAAACCATGTAATGCGTACATATGTCGTTAAAGGATGAAAATAATGTCATTACATAAAGCAAAAACGGCAAAGTTAGTACTATACAAACAATTCAATATTGGGAAACAGATAGGTGTTTTTCAAGAAGTGACAGGAAGTTATCTTCGTTTTTACAGGTAGTTATGTGTGTAGGCAGACTATTCCACACCCTAATGGCTTGTGGAAAAAAAGAGAATTTAAAACAGTCAGTTTTGTATCGGTATTCCTGAAGAAATTGGGGGTGCTTATGGCGCGAGTGTCTAGTTTTTGGGTAGAGTAGGTATTTGTTTCTATCAATGCGAAGCATATTGCGAAAAAGTTGAAACGGCATTTTCTGGCGAGCAAGTTCGGCACGGTTACGGAGGCTCGGTATTCCTGCTTCTAGCATTAATTCGGAGAAGGAGTCAGATGTGCGGTATTTATTAAAGATAAACCTGACTGCTTTCCTCTGCACGTTTTCTAGTTTATTTATTAAGTTTTTTGTAGATGGGAACCAGACGACGTTTGCGTACTCAAGTACTGGTCTGACGAATGTGTTGTAGGCAAGTAGCTTCGTTGAATGCGGTGCTGAATGGAGGCGCCTTTTTAGGAACAAACAGCCTTTTTATTGCAGATAACGTTATGTGGTTTATGTGTGCCTCCCATCTGAGGTCATCAGATATGATTAGTCCTAGATACCTGTGTTCCTTAACTGGAGTTAGTTGAGTGTTTCCGATAGTGCAGGAAAATTCAGATGTAATGTTTTTTCTGGTTATTCTAAGTAAGGCTGATTTACCTAAATTTAATGACATCTGCCACTGTACACACCATTGACATACGGACTTTAGATCGTTTTCGAGGGCTAGGTGGTCATTGGGACAATTAATTTCTTTATATACTATACAATGATCGGCAAAAAGCCTTATGTTAGTCTTGATAGATGCAGGTAGATCATTTATAAAAATGAGGAATAAAATGGGAGCCAGAACACTGCCCTGAGGTACGCCTGATGCAACTTGGGTTATTTCAGATTTTTGGTGATTAATTTCGACAAACTGTGTTCTGTTTGATAGGTAAGCGCTAATCCAGTCGCTAACTGGTAGAGAACACGTTGTTAATGATTTGTTAAATATTAGGGATAAATATTTTGCCATCCATTCCGCATACCGCCTTAAAAATTCGTTAGGTATGTCATCAGGTCCGGCTTTCTTTTTGCAGTCTAATTTTAAGAGTAAATTAAAGATTCCTGCTTTATTTAAGGATATATCATCTATTCTATCAGAACTGTGGGAGTGAATATGGCATGGGATCCCATCATCATTAGTGAAAATAGGCTTAAAGTAATTGTTCATTAAGTTCGCTCTTTCTTTACTTTCTTCTTGTGACATAGTGTCAGAATTTTGGCTTTTAGGGCTAAGATAATTCCAAAATTTCTGTGGTAAATTTTTTAGAAAGTTAGTTAACGTATTAGAGAGGTAGAATGATTTTGCGGTCTTTATTTTTGATTTTATAGAAGTGACTGCTGAAGTGAGGGATAGGCGAGTTTCGCCGTTTGGTCTCCTTTTTAGCAATTTTCTGAGTCGTTTTACTTTGCGTTTGGCGTGTAT
The DNA here is from genome assembly GCA_013339685.2 of Hyalomma asiaticum. Lineage (NCBI taxonomy): Eukaryota > Metazoa > Arthropoda > Arachnida > Ixodida > Ixodidae > Hyalomma > Hyalomma asiaticum. The sequence goes on along the minus strand of JABSTT010002170.1, from coordinate 44,959 downwards.
AATTTCCCGATTTATCCAAGGGTTGTGCCTTTTTGTTTGTTTTATTTTGCTAGGGATGTAACTTTCAATACAAAAGAATATAATAGTTTTAAATCTATGCCATAGCAATTCTACGTTTAATCCAGGATTATTAGCAAGTTCTTCAAAAGGACAATATTCACAGGAAAGATAAGCGACTACGCTAGAATCATCGGCATTCTTAAAATCAAGATAAGTGACGGTCGACTTAGAAGGTATTGTGAAGCCATGGACAGTGATCGAACAGGCCACTACGTGGTGGTCTGATATACCGTCGAGTAGTTGAACATCGACTTTATCTGAAGGAAAATGATCGGTCAAGAAAACTAGGTCGAGTATGTTTGCAGAATTTCCTTGTACACGAGTAGGTCGTTTCACAATTTGATAGGTATCTAAGTTTAACATAATGTCAAAAGTTATATCAGAGGAGGCGGAGTGATGTTGCAATGTGTCCCAGTTGATATCTGGGAGATTAAAATCGCCTAGTAGTATTAGTCTGTTCCCAATTGCGTATCGACAAAGGTAGGTGTGCAAGGATGTTAAAATTTCGCTGTTTGATGAAGGACTTCGATACACGCAGCCGACAACGACATGGCAGGAGACAAAGTGTATTTTGCAAAAGCTAGCTTCAACCCCTTCGACGTCCGGAAGGGGCGTGAAAGGAATATTTTTGTTTATTAAGATAGCAACGCCTCCTCCTCGTGTTTTTCTATCTTTGCGCAGGGTTGCGTAGTTGGGCGGTGTTATCTCGAAATCCTTAACGTCATCCGTTAGCCATGTTTCTGTTAAGGCGACAACCGTAGTTTTAGTCTTCGAGTAAAACTACGAAACGCAACCAAAGACGTCAAACTGATGGCATATAAAACGTTTATTCGGCCTGTTCTGGAGTATGCTGCCGTAGTTCGGAGTCCCCACCAAAAAGGCCTAATAAATGAGCTGGAAAGAATCCAAAGACTTGCCGCCAGGTTCATGAGCTCAAGATACAAAAAAAAAAAACAGACTCAGTTACCGAGATGCTAAACTCATGTGAATTGGAACTGCTTGAGATTAGGCGAAAGAGGAACAGAATAAAATTATTATTTCGGATTCTTCAGGGTCAAATAAATATTGATAAAAGTATGTACATACGGGAACCTGGTAGAATTAGCAGAAGAATAAACCATAGTGCAGCTATTAGAACATATGCCACCCGCACAAACGTCTTTCGGTATTCGTTTTTCCCCAATGTCATCGAAAACTGGAATGCGCTACCTGCACATATTGCTGAGTGCACGGATCCAGGGGCTTTTGAACACTTGCTTGACGACTATGTTACCTAAAAATCGTTGGATGGTGTGTTGATGTTTTGCTTTCTTTCTTTTTTTTTTGTTTTTTTGTCATGCCAATGTTGATGATTTTTCTTTTTTTGTTATTGTGGACAGTTGACATTACTCGAGTGTTTCTATATACCAATTATTACTTTTATGTACTCCCTCCCTGTAATGACCCACAAATGTGGGTTAACAGCATGTTCAAATAAATAAATAAATAAATAAATGAATAAATAAATAAATAAATAAATAAATAAATAAAATAAAAGTCTGGTTCAAAACTGAGTAAAAAGAATTCCAGCCAGTTTAGTTTTTGCTGGATGCTGCGAGCATTTATGTTAGCAAATTTTATTTCATGCGCGGAGGGTTGTTGCGTGGACGCAAGGTCCGCGTTTCTGCTTCGGCGTTTTTTTGATGGGAACTGCGGAAAGCCGGTCGAATGCAATTTGATTCCTCATCCCAGCTAAATAGATCATTGTTAATTTTTAGTTTGTCATATATCAGAGAAACCTTATCGCCGGTTGCTCTTTTTACTTTAGCGGCTTTCCATAGGTTCCTTCTGATTTCGCGAACCCGAGGCGAAAAGTCTTCTCCAATTGCAAAGGATGATCCCTTTAGTTTGGAGCAATTTTGCAGTATTTTATTTCTGTCACGGAAATCTAGGAGTTTCAGTATCACAGGCCGCATTTTGTTTGTGGCTGGTTTACGTAATCTGTGAATTCGTTCTATGGCTACCTGTTGAAGCTTAAGAACGTTACTTATTATTTTGTTATTGATTGCAACATCAAGATCTTTTTCGTTCCCCTTGTCGTTCTCTGGAATTCCGTAGACGATTAGGTTAGACCGCCTAGAGCGGTTGTCTAACTCGTCGAGCTTTCGTTCCATAGCTGTGACGGATTCTTGCAGTCTACCGAAAAGGTTCATACAAGAGGCGAGTTTTCCTTCAATGGCTGTCACTTAGTCTAGTTTATTTTCGATGGAAGCGAGTCGGGTATTTTTTTATTTATTTAACGTCGTCCGCGAGCTGCTGGATTTGTTTCGAAAGGTGGGATAAGTCAGGTCCGGGGTTAGTTTCCACATCACCACAACGCAATAACAACTTCGATAGGTAAGACAACACTTCACTGTTCATTTCACACAGTAGCCACGGGCACGGCAACAGGATCAAGCAAGGGTTATTTGAGCGGATACATGTGCCGTAGCGTTTGCTTACCTGTACGATGAAGACAAACGGATTAGTATGCTTCATGTCAGCCCAGTTGCCGTGCCCTATGGTTTGTGGAAGGTTGCGTCCGCTTTTTAAGCTCCACAGGAGAGTATCCTGCAGCGCCGCCAGCGATCCGCTGCAGTGGCCAGCTACGGTGCTGATTGTAGACGATGTAGGTTTAAAGATCCAATTTTCTTTGGCGTCGGTTCGCATCTGCGCAGTCGATGTTCCAGTCGCTAGATTGGTCGTCGGTTGGATGACATAGATTGAGGCTTGTTGTCCTGGATCATCGTAGTCTACTGGTATCAGCAGCAGGGTGACGACGATCTGTACGATGAAGACAAACGGATTAGTATGCTTCATGTCAGCCCAGTTGCCGTGCCCTATCCCTAATGCGGGAATCCGCCGTTGTCACTCCTTAACCTTCCCATTCCGCAGATGCCTCCTAGTTTCTTCTCATCACCTTCCAAATCTTACACACACGAGGTATCGTGTTGGATGCTGTACGCCATAGCCGTTCTTCAGCCTAAAGATGGTGAGGGTACCTCTACGGCTATGACGCCCACACCAACCATCAACCATATTATATCATACATCATCTCACTGCAGCTCACTGCATTGCTGCTATGTGGCTTTGTAAGATTACCTGGCTACCTAACTAGTCTTTAACCACTTGCATGCCTGAGCCCTCCCTTCCCTCCATTCTAGCAACCTTCACCTGAACTTAACCGGTACTCCATAACAGCCCGTCTCTTCAAGCATTTTTCCTTGTCTCCAACTCTTTGTACTACCTGCATCGTCATTTTCCCATTGCCACCACGCTTTCGTCAACTTAACATGTTCTACATGCTGGAGTCCCTGGTTCCCAAGTCATCTGCTGCACAAGGACCGACTCCATTCGCCCGCATTCTCATCGCCTTGCCCTTCGGCGCCAGCACCACATGAAGGGGACACGTTCTTTACAGTGAAGGACAACCCTCGACAACAGCATCTTGTCTCTCCACCACAAAAACACCTGGACTAACCCGTAGTTTATACAATCAGTAGTTGCTCAATTTTCGCGATAGGGCATTATGTTTGTTGCATTTCACGCATTTAAGACATATACATTGGCACATCTGCACTAAACTACACCCGGGAGCCTTCTCTGCTAGAAATTCAAATTGGCATTGTCGTAATTGGCATGATCTTAAACTTTCACGCCTCATTACGCGCAGATTGACCCCTCACTGCCTTGGCCTCCTACACCCTCCCCCACCCTTTTTGTTAGATAATTGGCTCTCCCTTGAAATTCACCTTTCGGGAATATTTCCCTTCTTTTCTTTTATTGCGATAGCAATTATATGGACAGTCTCGGCTGGTTTTTGCCGTCCCCGTCGCCGCCGTCATGTACCGTATATGTATAAGAATGTATATATATATATATATATATATATATATATATATATATATATATATATATATATAATATTAAAGAGAAATACTTCGCATAAACGCTTCCGACACGCGGAATCGAACCAGGAACCCCTCACTCCGCAGCGCGTGGCGCTAACCACTACGCCACGAAGAGCAGCCGCTCCAAGGTGCTAACGGCGAGCCTTATATACACATTCTTTACCGCTGGCAGAACTCAGAGACGGCAGGCGCTTATAGCGTTTCTTCACTACCAGCGACATGGCGCGAGGAGCGCGACGAGCGGCCGCCTTTGCAACAGGAATGCTGTTGAAACTGAGAGTATCCATTGTGACAGCTTATTCGCGCTCGTTCAGTGTATATCCGCGCGGTCGTTTCGTGCGTGCTTCACTTGATAGTTCGCGCTCATGTTGCTTGTTCATTTAGCGGCCTCCCCTAGATTTGTATGCGTGCTTTGTGACACACAACGTATAAAGCCCTTCGTACAAGCACGCGCTGCCCACGGGAGACGCTCACTTAGCAAGTGCATGTTTGCTACAATTAATATTGCTCCTGAAGCTGCCAGCCTCACTTCGTATAGCATTGCAGCTTCTTGCTATCGCATTCGTTGCTTCGCCCTCGCGGCGAAACTGTGACTTTTTTATTTTACAATTGGCTGTAAGCCCGATATACCTTCGGGTGGTGCGGGCTACCCCCACATTATTTTAATTTGTTTTCGGTCGCAGGGGGACCAATTTAACACAGAAACACAAACACACACACACTGGAGACGCCTGAGTGGCTAGAGCCCGGCACCGGACAAGCTGGCGGAGCCCGTAATACATAATAAAAAAAATAAACAATATACGTCCAAACGTGCATGTATAGGTCCTCGTAACACACCGCTCACACGACGTAATAATTTAGTTCGTTCTTCGTCACTTTATCATCTCTGTCGGGCACTATCAGCCCCCCGACCTGGTTAAAGTCTTCGCTCCCCAGTCCGTACGACGTGAAACACTAGACAGATTATATGACATACCATAAATCCGCTGTGCACAACAGCGTCCCTATAACAATACTATGGCACGAGATAACGGGTCGTGTAATTGTTTTGGTATTCGCGGTCTGGAAGAACGACGAACCCCGAAATGCAGAAAGCCGCAACAGCATCGAAAATGAGAAATATTAAGACGAACATTCGCAAAAGAGTCACAGGCCTCTGACAAACTACATGTGACCGAGAACGCGCACAACGGCGCTCATGTTCATATGAATGCTGAGGTCTGTGAAGTCATTCCACCACCACAAGACGTCATGATTGCCTGCGGCAGTTCTGCTGACATGCCACAACAAATAGTGCGCAATTGCTCAAGCACGCACGTAAATTTCACAGACCTGGAATGAAATCTCATGACTGCGATGCCACATTGAATGAACGCGCGGCAACGGTTGCCTCACATCACGCGATATCACGTGCATGTATTCATCTGTGAAAGACACGAGTAAATTACTACTTTCCCACACAGTTGTACACGCGGTGTGCTCACTACCTGTAACGACCAAATGACAGGATGGTGTAAACGAAGGCAATGCACTCCTTACTCACTAATCGGACTAAACAGGCATACAGACCTAACAAAGTTTCAGAATGCATTCATACACGATGATTTTAATAAAACCCCAGTTGCGTTGCTTGGCGTTTAAGTTGATGCGTCAACTATCTTAGTGCTTACCCAGCATTAATGCTCATTGAATCTGTTACAGACGGGTCTGCCATATCTGCGGAGCACATGACTGATCTCACAGGCATCCATCTGCACTATTCAAATGTGGTACTTGCATTTATTTTCGGCGAGATGTAGACATTGATGTTACAGGATCCAGTCACAGAAGTGCCGGGTTTGAACCAGGGTTAACGCAAGGAGGAAAGTAGAAAGAACATAATAGTACCGCACAAGCGCACGCAGAAGTTGCGGCACTGTAACGGAATTTTCTCCAGCATCAAAGGAAGACCCAGCCGCCAACAACTTAACTACACTGACTCCACCGCCCACGACCCAAACGAGCTTCGCTGGCTTTGCTTCGCGTGTGTACCTGCCTGCGCCAGCCTGCGCCCTCTCGCCCCTTCCCGCCGACGACCGGCGAGAAAAAGAGCCAGACATTCCGGCGCCTCTCTCCCGGCCCAATGGCTGCCGGAGGAATCTCGGCGCTGAGCATTGTGCCGACACCCGCCGAAGCTTTGAGCCACGCCCTGCCTGCGTTCCTATCTCCGGTGGCAAGGGAGGGGGACAGTATTCTTCCCCGTTTACTTTCGGTCTCGCGAAGATGTTTCGGAGATGGATTCATTGCCCCTTTGATGTCGCTCCCGCTCGCGACGTCTCCCAGACGTCAACCACGTGAAATAAGACGTCAATCCCCCCATAAGACTTCTTTTTCGTGTTGTGTGCCAGATGGGCATGAATTTCCAACATTGGCCCCTCTTACTGCGCTGCCTGGGAAGGTATCCGTGGGAGTGTGGGGCGCCTGGGTTGCAGACGGGTGTCTGGAGGACGAACAGTTGCTCGGTGTGTAAGAGCTCAAGCTGCACCATCCCCTCTGTCGTTACCCGTGGCTTCGATGTGTGCCGGGCGCCATTTAATGCTGTGCTCCTGGTCTAGTGTTGCACCTACGAGGCGGGCGACATCAATCAATCAATCAAAGTTTATTTCACCAGAAAATTCTGGATGGTCTTCAGGGCTAAAAGCTGCTCTAGGCAGCTTGACTGAGTCCCTGGAGACCCTTACATAGGCAGCATACAACGTTCACAGCACATATATGCATATAGGATCACAATTGTAACACACCTACAAATGTACAGTATACAAAGTTTACGTAAGGATCACTAGAAGTTAACATACACAGTTAAAGTAGGATTCGCATCAAATGTTTAATACAGGATAAACATAATCCCACAAAAACTTCTAACTGCGAAAAAATTAAAATAAAATCCTGTTAATTTAACAGGTTTCACACACAATAACCGACATCGCACAACGATGAAAAGACCAAAACAAAAATGCAATAAGTACAGGATAGGAAAAAAAGCCACACAAACAAGACACATGCACGCCATTCCAAAGATTAATATGTGACAGCTGTTTACAACATTGATGCGAAGAACTCACATAGCTGCCGGTGTGTAGCAGTAGTTAGTTCATGAAATTCATTTAAAATGGATGGTAAATTGAATTGGAGTGCCTGTAAGTTGTAGGTTGTCCGGTAGCGAGGAACAGACCATGTTAAAGTATGTCGCGTACGCCTAGTAGGGTCATTAGATGTTAGGATTGATATAGTTACAAGGAATTCTTTATAAGGGCTAGAAAAGAGGAAGGATCGCAAAATCCGAAATGTGTATAAGTGCTGTACCCGAATGATACCGTATTCCTGAAACACTGTTTTAGTTGAAGCCAGGTAGGGAATGTTTGTAACATGGCGAAGAATATTTTTTTTGCAAAAGCAAGATTTTATTCAAGTTCTGTTTAGTTGTGGTAGCCCAGACTAGACTACAGTAGTTAATGTAGGATGCGAATAGTGTGTAATACACTTGAAGTTTTACCTTCGAGGGGAGTAAGCGTTGACATCTGTTGGGTTCTCACCGCTGCCTCCCGTTTGTTGGGATTCTTACCCGCTGCCACCATTTGTTGCGGTCCAGACCGCCGTTCAGCATTCGGTTTGTTGGGACCGGCCTGCCGCTCCACGGAGCCGACCCATTTGGTAGCGTGGACCTTGCGGAGACGGCATCATACCTCGGGCTCCGAGACTCCCGGAGATACGAGCCGAGGCAGATCAAGAGACCGGGGCAGAGGAAAACTTCAAGCAACGTTTATTGCATGGCTGAGAATGAGAAATGCGCCGAGAGAGAGCTCGGCAGCTCGTTTAACTACAAAGGTTGTCGTCCCCAAATCCCTAGCTGGGGAATAAGCCTTAATTACAAAATGTCCAATCAACACACGATAGCGCCCTTCATGGTCACCGCCCTCAAGTGGGCGTCAACCTCGCACTCTCCCAGTGTTCGTCATAGCCGCGAGGAGGGCACGCGCACACCCATCTGGAACCTGTCGGATCGCGATAAGTCACGCACACATGTTGACCACTGCGCTCACACTCCGGCCACCCAAAGAGTTCGTCCGGAAGTGCCTAATGTCCTTGTACACATGGCCGCACACAAACGACAGTTCCTAGCCGGAACCACACGCAACAACGAGGCTCCAGAGAGTCGAGCCCGCACCTGTGCGCTGTCGTCCCGGTGCAGTTGCCGGCGGTGTCTTGCCCGAAGGTCGCCGGGTCATCAATCCCGCAGCAGGGGTCCTTCCGCCGCGTAGCCGAAACACGATGGCTGGCGAAGCAGGGCTCGCGCAACATTTTTCGGAAAAGCGAACCCAGTTGTAACAGTCTCTCCGGCGGGAGGAGGATGATCTCGATGGGCTGAGGTCTGCAGCCAGAGTCCGGAGAGATCGGCGATGACGTCAGGCTTGGTGAAGACCAGCTCGGTCAAGTCGAATACACCATCTGTCTCATTCCTGCACAATCGCTTAGACCTTCTTCTGCCAGGCAAACAGGCAACAGTCACGCAAACACATCACAACCACTCAGCTGGTCAGTGCGTGACAGCGCTGTAGAACCCTGCCAGGCAATTCGCTCAGTCGTGAGCAGTTATTCCCACCAAAAATCTTCCCCCTTTCTTTTGGCCCACACAGTACCAAGAGCAGCCACACTCAAAGAAACAAAGTAAAGCAACTGCTTCAATGAAAAAGGGTTACTCAAACACGTGAATGAACACGCAAAAATAGTACATGCGAAAGGCATGACTCAAACCGACACACAGAAATCAGATTACACTGAGGCTTTCGCTACGCTAGGGCAACGATCAAGAACATCGGCGTTACAGAGAAGTTCTGTCTCCTGCAGCGAGCCTCACCGTGACCCCGAACTTTTGTTCCCAAAATGTTGTGCCGTCAAAGTGAGCCATCATGTCCCCGTGAGCAGACGAAAGAACACTGTCGAGCTGCATTAGAACAAGAGCTAAATTCGCAAACGTGCTATAATTAAACAACTACAAACCTACGTGGCATAACCACGGGAACGTTAATCGTTTTCAACATCCGCCTTCGCACATCCTAGTGCTACTTAAACTTCCACTTTGCGGATGTACTATAAAACTAGCTCTCTGACTTTGTGGTCACAAATCTTACACTTCACTCACGCTATATAAAATAACCTTGTTCTCGTCCACACACTGCACATACCTTTAAAGCAATAAACATAAAACAAAACTCGCTACAGTTATGCGCAAACTCAATAAGTATATCCGTACTTATCCACTCGTGCTTAAAAGCTAACTCGATACACTGCCACTATTTACGGACAAACGCTAACCTGATTCCTTGCTAGCAACCATACAATACACATGAGTTCAAAGCAAGAAAAAAAGGAACAGCACTCTTACTAGCATTACGCGCTAAAGCTCACAACAATACCATTGCTTATGGTTTACTCCTGCTTAAAGTTAACCTCAAACACTTCAACGGTTGACATACTCTTTGTACAAACCGTAACGTGATTCCTTGCATTGCACCTGAATGACGCGCAAGTCAAACATAACACTATATCAAAACTTTTGCGGTCATGCGGTACTCCTTCAAGCTCAGTCCCTCAAACACATCTTGAACCTTTCCATCTCATACATGATTCTAACCTTTTAACAAACAACTCGCTTTCTCACTTTCCGCTACTACTTCCAGTCTTAATGCCTTAGAAAATCAAATTTCCGCGGCAATCACCTCTGCTATCGCCAAAATGACCGAAACAATCCCCACAATCATCGCCCAGCACTTAGCACAGTCGTCGCGTAGCGTCCGACGACCCGGCGGTCTGATTAAAGACGTGTCTGGCCGCTATCCCAAAACCTCGCGTCGCGCCATAGAAAATGATGTAGATGACGATGACGGCTGCACGCTCACAGGAATAGACCTTTTTCAAGCTATCCCAGAAGCCACTGCGAGCGCGTAGTGCAGTATGGGAAATGTGTGTACATCGGGGGAGGCAAGCTCGGTTTAAGCAAGCGCCCGACGCAGTGGCAGCTGTGGGATCGAAGCTACGACGCGATAAGAATCGAATCCGAGTTTGGTGAATGCAGTCTGTCGACGTAGCCTGTTCCTCCGCATCGTGAAACGTGCGTAACATTTACATTTGCGCGTCCGAAAACGATGTATACGTACACAAAACAGGCGCACGCTCAACGTGGCTATACTCTGCTTTGCTCTCGAACATTTTCAGGGCAGCATCTTCAGAATAAGTGATCAACTGCATCGCGTGAGCTGCAGCAATGACATTTGTCACTTACATGACAGCTGTGATCGTAATGTCAACAATCACAAAACTCGACAAATAAACACAAAAACTAAAATTCACACACTCAGTCTCAGTACTGCAATAAAAATGTTCACGCAACAGGACAGTTAACGCATAACATTTCAGAAAAACGAGATCACACACATGTTCACACACACAGCAGTCCGTGTGAACATCTAGGCGCTCGCAAATCTTCTCTTCTTCGTGCAGCAGTTAAGATTACAGAGCATCGACGGAAAGTGTACGCGATCGCATGTGCGCTATTTCACCGACACAGCTGGACATGGCACGTCGGCGGAGCTAGCATACATCAAGGACCACTGTCAACAAAATGTGGTTTTACTAAAGTGAAGTTTTATTGAAAAGGGAATCAAGCGACAGTAGCGAGTAGCGGGAACAGAGCCCAGCGGGACAGAAAAGAAATGCTCCGCATTTAAAAGTACACGCACCAAGCACGAAGGGGTACCAATATGAGCCGGAATAACCACGCGGTAAATGGAAAACCATACCTGTTTAATTAGAAAACAGCGAATTACAGTACCTAGAAAGAGATATCCGCAACAGACTTCGTTCACACACTGCGCACAGTTCGTTCGTTTAGCACACACTGCCCGTTGGTCTACTTCGTCGTCGCAAACACATCGCTATTTTGCAGTTGCCTGCATAGGACCACACTGCAATGCCGACACAAACACGTACACAGGAATACAGCGTCCACACCTCGGTGTTCTCCGCACACGCGGAGTGGAGAAACAAGCACATGGTCACTCGCAAACGTACGTACACTGCCGAGACTCCGGGAAACTACGTTGACGAGACATGCCAGCGCACACCCCGTACGACTAAAGTCCGACCCCCGCGAATGACCCCCTTGCTCCCCTCCTTTTTCATTGTCCCGTGCAGCTGTGCGCCTGCTTACAAAAGAAAAAACACATAAAATGCGTTTAGCCTCGCTCCCACTCACTCGGAGACGCGCTTGGAAAGGCTGGGCTTCGCTCTGCTGGGCGGCTGGATGTACACACATTTCCCAGAAGCACTTGCGCGCCCACGGGTGGCGCTGCGGTGCTTGAAAAAGGTCTATTGAGGACGCCACCCCCGCCGCGAGTGCTGGCTCCGCAGCCGCGTCCCTACAACCGCTTTTTAACTTCAATGACTATGGCGGGCAACCCTCAAGTTAGACGGTTTCCATGTTACAATTCGGCCACCCCCATTCAAATTACTCAATGGAGCTGCCGGGGATTGCGTTCCCGCGCCAAGCGGGCTCACCTCCGGCTTTTCCTATCAAATCTCGCTTCACTTCCAGCGGTGGTAGCCCTCCAGGAGCCAGGGAGCGGCGCTAGTCTCCCAAATTATTCCACGTTCCAGCAGGACCCCTCTTGCTGTATATTCGTGCACAAAAATTATACAGCCAACCAAGTTGATTTGGAACTTAATACTGATTATTCCTATGCGATGGTCACCCTCCTTCCGCTTAAGAAACGAGACGCACCATTACACATACTCAACATCTACTGTTCTCCCAAACTTAAAAATGTTTATTTCGCAGCACTCTTCAGTCGCGCCCTGAAGGCTGTGGGCAGGGATCCCCTTGTGATCGTGGGCGATTTCAACGCTCACAGCACACTCTGGGGGTACGTGCGTGATGAGAAGCGTGGGCGCAAGCTAGCGGAACTTGCGTCCACGCTGGGCCTCACTCTTCACACTGACCCTGCACATCCAACGCGAGTGGGTAACTCCGTGACTCGGGACACGTGTCCGGACCTTACCTTCACCAAAAACATTAGACACGCAGACTGGGCCAACACCGAGGAAACCCTCGGCAGTGGCCACTGCATACTCAACACAACAGTCACAACCACACCATTGGCAAGACCCCACGCCCAAGCCCGCCTACCCGACTGGACAAAGTTCCGGAAAAACTACACCAATCTGGCCCCTATTCACGAAACAGGTTACCACGCTTGGTCACAAGAATTGGTTACCCACCTTCGATCGACGGAAACTCAAGTTCAACTCTCAGAGGCTACGCCAGGGGTGGACAACCACCTCCTTCACCTCTGGGAGGCGCGGCACAGCCTCGTCCGCAGATGGCGCCGCCAAAAACACAATCGGAAGCTCAAAATTCGCATTGCCGAGCTCACCCAACGAGCGGCAGAGTACGCGGCCCAGCTCGCCGACTCGAATTGGGTGGACCGATGCAACACGGCTGCTAGACAAATGTCCAGCCGGAACACTTGGCGTCTCTTTCGCGCCTTGATTGATCCGACCCAAACCAGAGCCGAGACACAAAAACATCTCCAGCGGGCTATCCATGCCTTCGATGGAGACACTTCAAAATTAGCATGCAAACTCCGCGATCAATACCTCCGTGTCCGACGTGACACCCAAGGGCCAGCGTACTCGTATGCAGGTTCCGAGAACGCGGAGCTGGATCAACCGTTCCGGCTCCATGACCTGAAGGCGGCCCTGACTAAAATGAAGCGAGGAAAGGCGCCGGGGAGAGACAAAGTAACAGTGAAATTACTTGCCAATCTTCCCGACCCGGCCTACGACGCACTCCTTGCGTACATAAACACAATCTGGCTTGGTGGGACACCCCTCCCAATCGAATGGAAGACCGCCCTGGTCACTTTCATTCCAAAAGCCGGCAAAGCCATAAACACGGACAACCTTCGCCCCATTTCTCTCACGTCTTGTGCGGGAAAGCTGATGGAGACTATGGTGCGAGATCGGCTATCCGAGTTTTTGGAGAACCAACACGTATTTGCAGACACCATGTTCGGGTTCCGCCCGCACCGGTCCGCACAGGATGTGTTGCTTCAGTTAGACCGCGAAATTCTAAATCCCGTCGAATACCCCCTTAATGACAAGGCAGTACTCGCCCTCGACTTGAAGGGAGCTTTCGACAACGTCACCCATGACATCATTCTGACGCACCTTTCCCAAACCAACTGTGGACACAACACGTTTCGATACATCAGACAATTCCTCTCTGACCGACAGTCATATATCCGAATACAAAATGAAGAACATGGCCCCTACCAATTAGGCACGAGAGGTACCCCACAGGGCGCAGTCCTCTCACCCCTACTGTTTAATCTGGCTATGATGAACCTACCGGCTCAGCTGGAGAATGTTGAAGGCATACAGCACGCGCTTTATGCCGACGACATTACCATATGGGCTAAACACTGCTCGGTAGGAGACATAGAAGCCAACCTGCAGCAAGCGGCGGAGATCGTGGACGCCTACGCCCGCCGCTGCGGCCTTCAATGCTCCCCGACCAAATCGGAATTTGTGCACATCCGCTCCTCGCCAAAGTGCACTACCAAAATTGAACTGTCCTTGCAAAGCGGACCCATCCCAGAACACGATGAGATCAGAGTACTGGGTCTGTTTATTCATAAACATCGCCGAGTCGATACAACATTGACAAAACTGCGTAAGGTGGGGGACCAGGTGGGCCATATGGTCCGCCGGGTTTCCAACAAGCGCGGGGGGTTACGTTGCAGAGACGCCTTGCGGCTGGCGCATGCATTCGTAACCAGTCGAGTCCTCTACTCGGCTCCTTACCTCCACCTGCGCAAGTTCGACGAGAACGCCCTTGAGGTGATTCTCAAGAAGATGTACAAGCGTCCCCTCGATCTCCCAATAAACACGTCTAACCAGCGCCTTATGGGCCTGGGGATTGTAAACACTTTAGCAGAGCTCCGGGAGGCACACTTGACCAATCAATACACGAGACTTTCAAAGACTCCGTCGGGTCGCCGCCTATTAGCCCGACTACACATCCACCTTCCAACAGAGACGGAGGAGCGCGTACGCATCCCAGAAGTCTGGAGATGCGCCCTGCACGTGCGCCTTCTTCCGGCCAACATGACCAGTGACGACCACAGTGGCAGGCGCCTTGCGCGGGCGGAGGCACTGGCCCGCCACTAGGGGAACAAACACGGCATATTTTACGTGGACGCCTCCGGCCCTCACCATGGGGGATGGTACACGGCTGCAGTCGTCCACCAACACGTCACGGTGAATGGCCTCACATTCAGAGCACAGGACATAACACATGCGGAGGAAATCGCCATCGCGCTAGCTGCCGCAGACCTGGACTCGCGCGTCATCGTTACAGACTCGAGAGGGGCCTGCAGAAATATTCAACGCGGGTATGTCCCACACCTGGCGTACCGCATCTTACAAAACAGCAATTACGTCGGGGCCCCCGCGTCCCGAATGATCATATGGGCTCCAGCTCACATGGGCCTTGAAGGCAATGAAACGGCTGACGCCGCCGCCCGCGCTCTCACTCTCCGGGTAACGCCTTCAGACCCTTCCGAAATGGACCTCGAACCTAAACCGGCCTTAACACTTCGAGAAATTACTGAATTCTACCGATTCGGCCACCCAGTTTATCCTAAACCCTGTAAGGGCCTTACAAAGGCGGAGGAGCGTTTACTCCTCCGACTTTACTCCAAAACACTGCTGTGCCCGGCAGTTTTTAAATATCTCGATCCTGCCTGTACAGGAAAATGCCCGCACTGTGCGGAGAAGTCTTCGGACATCTTCCACATGGTGTGGGCATGCCAGTCAACCCCTCGCCTCACCCCAAAACCGAACCCCACCCGGGAAAACTGGGAGGCAGCCCTGCTCGGATGCTCCGACCTAGCGAGCCAGAAGGCCCTGGTCAACCGAGCCCGAGTCGCGTTGGACGCCAATGGGCTTCTGCAATGAGGAGCGCACCTAGTGTTTGTGAGGGGTGGCTCGCACCGGGCCACCTCCCACCTACTCCCTGTATATAGATAGAATAAAGTTCTTTTTTCTCTCTCTCTCTCTTCACAACGACTATCGGCTCAACAAAAAAAATACAGTTCGCGAAATTCAGTCTGACATCCACAAGAAAGCTACACAAGGAAACCTCTAACTAATCACTTAAACAATCTCAAGAAGCACCACATTCCAAAGCTAAAATAAACAAATAAACAAAAGTGTCTTTCGAACGAGTGTCTCATTGACATTGCCCGACGACCTAGGTCTGTCTCCCATTTTGAGACGTACTCGCAGTGGTCGCGCTCGGAACGCTTTTCTTGAACGGGAAACGCAAAACGCGAAGCACCTGTTCGACTCTCCGCACGGCGCCACTGTCCTCGCCATCGCCTTGCCTGCTCTACCGTCGTCGCATTGTTCGATGGTTTCGCGATGACCCCTGACCGTGCACACCCGCCGCGACAAAGCACTCTGAAGAGGACGGGAAGATAACTGCAACCGGCCCTCGGGCCGCGCTCACGCAGAGTGCACGTTTCCTCCCCTCTTCGTTCGGCGGCTCGTACGTTTTCTGCGCCGATTTGCCTTGGATGACAACCACACCTTTCTCATTTTTGTGCTTCTTTGTTTGAAGCCCGTCTGGAAACCATACACGCTCTGTGCAGCATTCCTCTCACTGCGGCGCCTTTTCGGCCTATGCCGCTTCTTCCCGCGCGTTTTGGAGCCTTTGGCCTCCTTTTCATGCACCTGTGCAACCGCGCTGTCCTCGCTAGCTGTCTGATCCACGCAGTCTAAATGATTTCTAGCAAAATCATCTGTTTCTTGACTCTCCTGACTGGTGGACAGCTCCAATACTTAGGAATGTTGCAGCTGTCTGCTTCTAAGCTACTTAGCTCGCATGCCTGGGAGCTACCCTCAACTGCAACCTCCTCCTCACATTGTGCTTCAATGCACCCTGTTGGCTTTTCACTGGTAGTCCTGCCTAGCGAGTCGAAATTACCTTGGACGCGGCATGCAGGATCTACCGTCGCGACATATTCCCTTTGTATCTGTACCAAATCGTCCTCAACCTTCCTAGGTGCTTCACTCTCGTTCCATCGGCACGATACCTCGTCGCGTTCCTCAAATACAACCTCCTGCTCACATTGCGCTTCGCTGCGCTCTCCTGGCCTTTCACTGGTGTTCTTGCATGACGAGTCGAACTCATCTTGGACATCGCATGCAAGACCCACCGTCACGACGTCCTCCTTTTGTATGCGTGCCAAATCGTCCACAACCTCTATAGGTGCTTCTCTTTCGTCCCATTGGCACGATACTTCGTCGCGTTTATTCTGGCCTTCAATGACATCCACTTTCACTGCGGCATCTTTGTCACCAAAGTTCACTCCACTTGTGAACATATTGCTACTTTCATGTGCGCTAGCCTCCTTTTCGGCTCTGAACTCCACCGCACAAGCTACCACTTCGCACCTTTCGTGCACTACTTCCGCAGCTACCTGATTATCTCTCTGCATTGCCTTCCGTTCACGATCTAGCCTTTCAATCTCTTCGTTCAAAAATTTCAACTCCTGCCTGTGTCTTTCGTCCTCAATTCTTTCCTTCATTTCTCTTTCCTGGCTAATTAGAATTAAGGTCCCGAAATATTCAATTTCCTCCGGGTCGCTACCACTTTCTACTATTATGTTTCGAATTTCCGCTTCAGGCAAGTCCTCATCTACATCCAAATCAATCTCCTCACACAGCATCAACAGGCTAGCCTTCGTCATACTCGTCAAATCCATTGTGACTACTTTAAACTTTGACTCGGCTTTCGCAAAAATGTAGAAATTAACCCCACCAGCGTTTCAATTCTGCGTTTTCCGTTCCCTTTTCTCAATGCTCTCTAGGCGTTCTTCGATTTCCTCATCGTCTGCCCCGATAGTCTCGATCGCCTCAATGATCTCTGACCTTCTACATGTCTCGGTAATATCTATGCCCAACTCTCTGGCAAACTTTAACAATTATGGCTTTAACAGTGCCTTCAAGATCATGGCCGCTCCTAGTACCGCTTTCTGCACTCCACAAAGTTACCACACAGGTTTCCGACTGCTTTAATTGCTGCACTAAGGTTCCACACAGGATGCCTCACTGCTTTCTGTGCTCCACAAAGGTTCCACACAGGATCTCTGCCTTGTCGTACTTAACCCAGACGACAACGGCAGCTAAAACTACCAGCTTTTACTTGTCACTAAGAGCAAATGCCTGGTAAAATTCAACAGAGAAAGTCAGCACATACCCAGCAAGCAGTCGTGCGTCCAGCGTACTTCATCTGAGAGTTACCGTTCGGTAGATCCCCAAGTCGATGAGCTCGATCTCATCCCTCCGTTGACGTCCGTTTGGTGTGGTTCGATCCCACCGCTTGCCAACCAGTTTGTTGGGGTTCTTAACCGCTGCCACCATTTGTTGCGGTCCAGACAGCCGTTCAGCATTCAGTTTGTTGGGACCGGCCTGCCGCTCCACGGAGCCGACCCATTTGGTAGCGTGGACCTTGCGGAAACGGCATCATACCTCGGGCTCCGAGACTCCCGGAGATACGAGCCGAGGCATATCAAGAGACCGGGGCAGAGGAAAACTTCAAGCAACGTTTATTGCATGGCTGAGAATGAGAAATGCGCCGAGAGAGAGCTCGGCAGCTCGTTTAACTACAAAGGTTGTCGTCCCCAAATCCCTAGCTGGGGAATAAGCCTTAACTACAAAATGTCCAATCAACACACGATAGCGTCCTTCATGGTCACCGCCCTCAAGTGGGCGTCAACCTCGCACTCTCCCAGTGTTCGTCATAGCCGCGAGGAGGGCACGCGCACACCCATCTGGAACCTGTCGGATCGCGATAAGTCACACACACATGTTGACCACTGCGCTCACACTCCGGCCACCCAAAGAGTTCGTCCGGAAGTGCCTAATGTCCTTGTACACATGGCCGCACACAAACGACGGTTCCTAGCCGGAACCACACGCAACAACGAGGCTCCAGAGAGTCGAGCCCGCACCTGTGCGCTGTCGTCCCGGTGCAGTTGCCGGCTGTGTCTTGCCCGAAGGTCGCCGGGTCATCAATCCCGCAGCAGGGGTCCTTCCGCCACGTAGCCGAAACACGATGGCTGGCGAGGAAGGGCTCGCGCAACTGTTTTCGGAAACGCGAACCCAGTTGTAACACATCGTGATAATGCTCCAGTAGTTGATGACATTTTCCTACATATGCTCTTCCACATGCGAGTTCCAACTAAGGTGAGCAGAAAACGTAACGCCGAGTATCTTGTGCTCGTTTACTACAGCGACGTTCTGACCTTCATATACAATAGGGCTTAACTGTGGAACTACTTTACTCCTTGCACGAAATATAATAACTTTAGTTTTTAAAGGATTAATCTTTAATTCTTTAAGGCTTGACCACGTGGATAGCTTTGAAAGTGTGCTATTACATTGAAATACCAGATCATGTATGTTCGGCCCAGAAATAGTATGCTACTGTCGTCGCAGGAACATGGCCGCGCAGGAACATGGCCGCGAGTAATATAACGACACGTTATTTGGGAGTCTGTGAGTACGTAAGATCCCTGCCTCATGGCTTCTTTGGTTTTGATGGCGAGTGCTACAGCTTGGGCTTCGGCCGTGTTTTCTAAGCTTGTCCTGGCCGAGGCACAGGTGAATAAACGTGGGCTACAGACCGACACCACAGCAGCCAGCGAGAACCCATGCGTGCCGCAGCGGGCTGCATCCGTGTAAAGTGTATCTGGGTCCGTTCTATACTGTTCGTCCAGTTTCCTGGCTCTGGCGTCGCGACGCGGTTGTTGGTACACCGGACTTATGTTTTGCGGTAGAGGAGCGATATTAATTTCGGCACGGACGTGAGCAGAAAAGGGCACAACTTGCTCATCACTGTATTGCTGTCGTACAGGGTACCCTAGGCGTCGTACTACTTTACTTACCAGCGCTTTGGATCAGCTTTCTCGCTGCGAGATGAGGACCGCGGCCTGAAGTTCCTTGAACTAGGAGCCGTTCCGTGGATGTTCCTCTTGGGAGACCAAGGGCGGCCTTGTAAGTGGTCCGAATGAAAATATCCGCCTGTTCAACTTTTGCCTTACTGCATTTTAGGTAAGGGGAGGCTGTACGTTAATCTGCTGATTACAAAGGAATTGATTAAGCGGAGCGTGCCCACTTCAAAGCCTTTGCAATGGTAGGTCTGTGTACCATGTGGGTAATTTAACTGTCGTTCGAAAAGTTTAAGTGTGTGATCTGCGTGCCTATTGCTGTGGACCCAGAGGCCAAGTATGCGGGCTTCGCGTATGCGATTGTCGCCAATGTTAAGGTCGAAGGGGTGTTTATTTCGGTACCGCTGCAGTGCACGCGAACAAGTTCCAACTTCTCCAATAAACAATTATCGACCTCAACAGATGTGCTCTGTGTTGACGCCGCCGAATATAGGAACAGTAATCATTACGCGATGTCCGTTATAAACTAGCTCTCACGGCCAGGTCACTGCGGCCGCGTTCGTGCCTGCCTTTTCCCCAGAGGAAGTGCAGGAGGCGGCCATAGCCCCGGCTCTGACAATCCCAAATTCAACAGTTATCGTTAGCGACTCCAAAACAGCCATTCAGAATTTCAGAGCGGGCAGGGTCTCCAGGCCAGCCCTTCCCCTTGCCTTCACCGCCCATCCCATCCGTGAAATGGTAGAACTGATATGGACTCCCGCGCATGCGGGCCTTGCCGGAAACGAGGCGGCTCATGCCAGTGCCCGAGGATTTACGGTCCGGGAGTTGGCATCACATGCGCCCGAACTCGCTACGGAGTAGGCGCAGTTTACAGCGCGGGGCAGGCTTCCTACATTCGCCGAAATTTGCCCGCACTATCGATTAGTCCGTTTATCATTACCAGCGCTAACGCGCAAATCCCCGCGCAGGGGTGAAGTTCTGTGGCGACAGCTGCAGACTCGTACCTTTTCCTCCCCTTACATCCTCCACCGCATCCATCCGTCCATTTACTCCTCTCCGTCTTGCAAAGTCTGCGTCTGTTTTAGGGCAGACTTACACTACACCACGTGGGGGTACCCTATGCACCCCCTTCAAACTTCACTTAAGAAACTAATTTCTCGTGAGGAGCTGTGGGAGGCTGCCTTACGCAGCTCAAGGCCCGAGATTCAGAAGGCAATCCTGGAGTGGGCTGAGAGGATGGAGGATGCCTACTTCAAGTAGTTTCTCCCCGCCACTTCCTAACCCATTGCCCCTCCCCTTAACAGGGACAAATTAAGTTTTCGTTGATTAATTATTTCCGGATAGCAACTGATACAACTTTCTTTGTTAGATTAAATGTTTTCTTAGTGCTGAACTTGTTTCATTTCACTATATATGAGTGTTGGTAATTTTATGCACCCATTGTTTTTGTTCTCGAGCCTCTATTGTTCTGTATTAGTTCTAGTTTGTACCATTACATGTATTATGCAATCCTTGTATTTTATTTCATTTATGTGTACTGCCCCTGCTGCTTGGACCAATTGGCCTGCAGTATATTTAAATAAATAAATAAATAAATAAATAAATAAATAAAACTTCCTGCAGAGAGATGCTCTGTCTGAGCTGCTTCTGTAATGTCTTTTCTTTGTAGCCGAAAGAGCCTCTAATTGCCCGTAGGGTAGGGTTATATCATCGGCGTATAGAGCATAGACCAAGTATGGTATAGACTCGAGCTGTCGGGCGACGGGTGACGTGTCGATATTGCAAAGTAAAGGCAATAATACGGCTCCTTGGGGCATTCCTCGCTGAAACTCCATGACCCAATTTCTCCGGTGCCAATTGTGGCAGTGAGGAAAGAACGGACATAGTTGCGTGTCCGTTCCCCAAAGTTGGTGGCGCTGAGTTCCCCCGGGATGAGCTCGTGACCCGTAGTATCAACTGCGCTGTATAGATCGAGAGCAACCAAGATCTGTTTTCCACCGGAGGGACCATAGCGTCTTACCTCATCCCGAAGGCGGAGGAAAATTAACTGCGTTGAGAGATTATGCATGAAGCCGTACCTATGAGTTGGAAAAATGCCTCGATCCTCGAGGTAGAGTACTAGGCGGGTTTGAATGAGTTTCTCGAACAGCTTGCCGAGACATGAAGTCAGAGAAATCGGGTGGAGGTTTTCTAAGGTGGGTGTATTTGCATGCTTGGGAATTAGAACGATCGAGGCCTCTTTCTATTTTGGCGGAAGGATTCCAGGTTCCCAGATGTGCTCGTTAAGGTATTGTATTAGTTGATCCAGGCAATATTCTTCAAGATTTCGTTGCATGGTGTTGGTGACACGATCGGGTCCCGGTGCTGTGTTGCGTTTTTCAGTTTGTCCGGCATCAAAAAGCTAAGCTCTTTATTGGCGCATCCACGTCTGCGTTTGCCAAGCCCTCGTATTCAGCGGTGCATGGCGGACTTATTGCGTCACCTACGTATTTTTTGGGGGTGGGGGATGATCAGTGATTATTCTTCCGTGTGGTGAAATCGGAGACCAAATTTCGGATCGCCCGTAACACCGTAGTTTTAGTGCTGCTAGAGTCGAGAAGACTTCGTGGGCGTGGTCTTGACCGTGCTTGACGTGTCCCTCATCGAGTCACAGAACTGGACCCAGCTTTCAGTTGCTATTTTGCGAGCATATTCGTTGACGTTCTGAAGCCTCGGCTGTCTTAAGACGTACTTTACGGTTGAGGCACTGACGCTCCCATCTTTAATGGGACTACGCCTACTTTCCCACATGTGGAGTATACGCCGGTCCACAACAGGCGCTTCCGAAGTAAGGGCTACGCCTTTTGAAACGGAACCATGAGCATCGCGTAAGTGATTGGCCCATGCTTTAGCATCCTGGAGGGTAGTGTCCGGTAGCGGAAAATGTATTCAGACTACGGGTCAAGTGATGATAACATCACCTGAACCGTGGTCCGGCGAACCCTAGGCCAGGATAGACACACTAATGAGGTAGTGGCCGCTGTCTAAGGTTTCGTCTAGATTAGTCCTGGTGGCGTCGCCTAAGTTCAATCTAGTAGTTCAGTCAGAAGTGTGGGTGCTGACGCTGTTTCGCGACCGCGTGGGCGCGGTGGGGAGTGTGATAAGCTGGAGTCCGTGATTGTTTGCGTCTTTTAGATGCGAAGCAGCTTTTGGTCGGGGCTATGTCACTCACTCACTCACTCACTCACTCACTCACTCACTCACTCACTCACTCACTCACTCACTCACTCACTCACTCACTCCATCAATCCCCCGTGCGGGGTCCACACTCGCACTGCGCATCCTCCTCCCCCTCCTCTCCTTGTCCTATCTCCTCTCCTCTCGGCATCCCTCATCTCCGAATGGCGCGCGTTGACTATGGAAACGCTCTTTCTTCGATGAACGCTTTACCAGCTCGCAAGGAACGAGAACGCACCCTCGCCCGCGAGAGACAACGCTGACGCAGGAAGCGTCTGCTAGCGTCAAACTGATGCAAACGCGGTGTGCACCCCCCGTGCTGCTTCGCATCGCCTCATGGTCTCCTTTAGCGGGAGGTGGTGTAATTTTTTTCTGGGAGGTTTTATTTTGCGGTGTCGCGTGCGTAGCTCCAGCTGACTTGAGGCGCATTAAAATCACCCAAGAACACAGAAGATCCTGGCTGCGCAAAAGGGAGACTGCTCCACGAAGCAGCGATTCGATATCTGTGCCTTTCGTATATGTGCCTTTCGAATTAGAAATTTGTGCTGCCCCAATCCGAGAGAGTTGTCCCATTCCGTCACCTGTCCGTCCGAGATGCTTTCTACGTGCCTTCGCATTACACTACACCCTACGTGTTGCCAGTGCTCACAGCATACCTTACGCGGTAATGAGAAAGAACCCCCTTGAAGATATTGCGCTGTGGCCGCATGTCATAAAAGATCTCTTAGAGGCAACGAGAAGACATCGCTGCGTTCAAATCTCATCCAAGTTCGCCAAGTTTCCGAACACAAGATACGACGACCTGAGAAAACTCTATGCACGGCGGCGCCGAGCAAGCAAATATCACGTACCTGTGGACAATGGGAAATAAAGAGCGAGTGCGAAGCGGTGACACTTTGACATATTAGGAACTGAATCTCGAGCGCTCGACCCAACGCTGCCTTGTTTGATCGAATTCTGCGGCTTTCTGAGGTACTTTAAATCAAACTGTGTGGCTATGCAACGCAACTTGAAGATCCGATTTCTTGGGTCCCAAGCACTAAACCTCCCTAATAATGCGACATTCCGCTGCATTATGCTGTGCCATTTTATGTTGAGAACAGCGATGCCGCACAATTGCGTTCTGGCTGCGCGCCCGTCTTGTAAATGTAATACTATGTGCTCCGAAAAGTATTTTTGTGAAATAGCTTCAGGGGCGACGCCTCATAGCTTCAAACGATTAAAACGATACTTAGACATGATGAATGGGCTGTTAAAAATGTGAACAGTAAAAGAGAATTCGTGAACACGACGCACTAATAGCTCGTAATATTCCAATTTTTATTGGTGCAAATTCATGTAACAAATTAGACTGTCGCTGTGCAGGATATATGTTTACCAACCTCGAAATACGCATTCATTTTCTGTGAAGTCATACAATTGTCCACCGATGCTGAAGCATGGAGTGTAGGCCGCATCACATATTCTGCGTTTTTTCCCTTGGGTACCTTCTTTTATCCAGTACAGACATATTGCCTTTTCTGGAAAAGGGAGTTACGAACAAAACACAATCATGTTGTTTACGAAGAAATGTATATTCAGGAAAAAAGAAAAATACGGATCAACGCTAGAAAAGAGTAACGGAGATAAAGAGCGACCATCGTTGCTACTTCCTGTGCTCGTCCGTTGTTTTATGAGCGTCGCCTTTATATCGAGGCTATGGCGATAGCGCCACCAAGCTCCGTGCGTGGTGCTTCCGTGCTTTACGGTAAAGTCTCATTTCTTTTCTTATTACTTCGTCCTTTTTTCTTTCTCCCTCATTTCCACTACGAACCTCCCAAACATCTTCCAGTAGTATCTATCGCGGGCCTGTTTACATTTCCCGTGCTGTTCATAATCTATAAGCCTCGTGGTACGCTGACGTACAAATCGAAATGTATGGTGGATATATCTACATGCAGGTAAAACGTATTCCGTCGTGTGCACGTCGTGTGCCTAGGTTTTCCATAGTGGCCGTACTGAACCGATTATCGCTTTGTAGCAATGCCTTATAAGGGAAAGCGACCTCGCTTCAAACAGCAAGCCGCTTCCATTTCATTATGAGATGTTCCTCTGCTCATTTCTTTACCATTTCAGTAGTTACTCAGGGCTGGCTTTCGTTCTATCGTCGCTATGCAAAAAATCATGTCCAACTCGCTCACCTTGCGCCTAAAGGTGCCGTGAAACAGCTTTTGAGCATAACCAGCAAACGGTGCCCTTCATTTGTAGAGGCTCCCGTGAAAACGTGAGCCATATATTATTACACTGCACGCATTAGGCAGGAGCAGGAGGGAAGAAATGCAAGGAGGTCAACCAGACGCGCGTCCGATTTGCTACCCTAACTGGGGAGAAAGGGATTAAGCGATTAAAAGAGAAAAACAGAAAGGGAATTTGCACTCCGGTTGCACAGGTGGAAAGCGCCAGCTCTTCTTTCGGCACTTTGCACCCACTAGGTCGATTGAAGCTGAAATAGCATTGAATGATTTCATAATTGCAGGAAAATGATGTGCTATGCTTCATTATAAATACGAAGCATTTTTTTTCTTGAACGCAAGTACCTTTGAGCGTATCTATCTATCTATCTATCTATCTATCTATCTATCTATCTATCTATCTATCTATCTATCTATCTATCTATCTATCTATCTATCTATCTATCTATCTATCTATCTATCTATCTATCCGCCTACGTGTCAGTGCTCTCTTGGTTGTATCATTCACGTATTATGAGCCAATATTTGGGAGGTAGGGTATGAACAACACGATCGGCACCCCACTAAAGGACATGCTCATCATGTACATCCCCAATAACGATACGGCAATCACGAGTAGCTCATACCCGTACTGCTGGGCCCACGGTATGCTGGTACGCGTCACAGGTTTTAAATGCGAAGGATTTCTTCGCGAACTTGTCCGAATTTGACCGTATCTATCCATGTATATCTATCTATCTAGCAGCCTAAGTCTCGGTGCTCTCCTGGCCGTCTCGTTCACCGTATGTGCACCAAGGTTTGCATGATAGGGTTCGAATGTATGAAGATGTGTGTGATTAATCTTCAGACCTTTAACGTGATACACTCCTTATGTACGTCACGACTAACGATACATATGGCTCATATACGTAATGCTCGGCTGGGCCCTATGTAATCGGGTATGAGCCGCAGGCGTTACAATTTTCTGCAGCATATGCCACAAATAAAATAGAAAAGTAACAGATCATTAGAACACACATGAAAACAACAAATGCATACCGTTGTTTGTAGCATGGAATTGAAATGTAGAAATCACAAACGCACAGGCTCACACGAATGCGCAGTAACATCCGAAGCCTACCTACCAAGCGAAGCGGTAGGCGGGTATCGAACGTGGTCCTCGGAGGTGCCAAGCAAGCACGCCACCTCTAAGCCACGGCTGCTCCTCCGACGCAGTAATTATAGTAATAAACCCAATGCAACAGCACTTGCGATGATGGTTCTTGTGTAACGTCAATTTCACCCGTAGTGAGTGTAAAGCGCTGTCAGCGCAATGTGATAAACAATACATATGTTCTAGTAGCACTTGACATGCTTTCGTCCGACTTTGCTCGGTTCTGTAGGAATAATTCAACGTACGACTTCATGACACGAATACTTCTTGATGCGCACATCAGTGCCTGCATTTCTCTTCGATAAAAGAGATGTCGGTGCGGTGCCCTAACGCGAGTGCCAATGTTACATCCTAACGTGAGCTACCATTCAGTCGGTACGGCGCTGTCGGGTTTCTTGGTTAGCCCCCGGCATACACTTGGGTCAGGGACGTTCATTTTACCGGTAACGCTTCGCAGAGTGCCACATTATCCGCCATGGGCAATCTCCTCGGTGATTGCTTCGCGTGAAGCCGATTCCCACACTGCGTGGGATGAGCACGATTTTTGTTTTGTAGTTTTATAGAGCCTATGTCAATTGCCAACCAGCTAAATTTACATATGAAACCGCGCGGCTGCTGGGATTAGACCCATGAAACGCCGCGGCTGCGTGTATTGAACCCGCAAGTTCGAGTGACATCAAAATTTTCCTGCACCTATCACACTGCGCAGCTTCCAGGATGGGCCCACATTTAGACACATGGCATTTCCTTAGCGATGACGAAGACCGCAACTCCCGGAGCAAAAAGCCGCACTACTAGAGCGTCATCAAGCATAGCTAATTGTGAGCGTATGTGGCGACAGCGATCCGATCCTCAAGCTAGGGCCAGGGAAGCTAAAGCCTGCTAAAAAATCATGCTTGTGATGGTAAATTTATGACCTGCTTGATGAATGGGGACAAGAAAATATAAAAAGTGAAGATTATAATTTCATTGAAAAATAAAATGCTTTCATTTTCACGTGCTAAATCTCCGAATTAGTGTGACTGCGCTGGGAGAGAAATTGCTAATCTTATACCATTTAAATCTGCATTGTCATGTCAAACAAGTACGCGTGACTCTGCTACCGGAAACACCAAATCTCAGCAAAGTTGTGGGAAGCCCAGGAGAAGCTAGATCAAGCAAGTTTGCTTCCCGCAGCTTGGCTGGTTTTTGGCGTTTTTGATAGCACAAACACGGACAATTATTATTTGTTCAAAAGGATATGTTGTTTAACTTTGGTCATTGCTTGAAGTAATAGTTATGGCACTAAAACAACGGGACACAGAGAAGGGAAAACACACACTGGCGCTGCTTGTTTGTTCGTTGTTGCCACCGGCCGGCCACCCTAAAGAACTCCGCATTTAAATCAAGAAAGGAACGCCGTTTGTCCTCGCTTGCGATTGAAATGTAGACAGAAGAAGCCCACGGATACACATTACACTTAACAAGCCGTAAAGGGAGATGCGGGGGGGATTGAACACGCTCTTTGGCGGGGCCAAGCAGGCATGCTGCCACGAGGTGGCGGCGGCTCCTCCCACCGGGTATATAGAGTAATTAGACATATTGCATCAGCAGTGGCAATAATGGTGGTTGTGTAACGTGCATTGCGCTTGTAATCTTTGATAAGCACTATCATAGCAATACACATGTTTTACAGCGTAAGCTGTTATGTGAACACAACAAAGGGCGTTTCCGGCGCCGTAGTGTGCGCCGCCGGTGCCCATAACCACCTATCGCGCAAATTTCAGAGAAAAATAACCAGGACTGAAGAGGATTCGAGCCCACATTCCTCTGCGTGGCAGTCGAGCATTCTACCCGTGAGCTACGCCTGTGGTTGAAAAGGCATCGCTAAAATACCTAACCAGGTATAATGCCTCCCGAGGAATCGCATTAACAAATGTAATGCCACTTGACAAAAGAGTAATACATAACTACGCGGCGAGGAAGGGGATTGCATAACGAGGGCGAGGAATCGTTTGAAAGAACACAGGGTTGCGTGCTTTGTAACTCTGCACCCATTACAGAGGCATCATAAAGACAATTATTATGAAACGATCTTCGACTTTTGCGTCATCATTATTACAAAGCGCTACCTCGTGAAGCAGTTTTGTGGTATCGTGCCATACTTCACGCGACAGGCGACGTGCGCAGCCCTGGCAGCAACCTGACTTGGCTCTTGGATATACCTGATGGCCCACTTGGCCAGATCCCCAAGCGTTTACAATGGCGTCTAAGATCGCTGCTCCAGCTTACGCTGTCACTGTCCTGGGATTCCACACAGCCGTGGTGTTTTTTTTTTCTCCCATTCGGCATGCTTTTGTGCAACCTTGCTCGGTCCAGTAGGAATACTTCAACAGTCGAAGCTTATGATAGCACATCAACACACCCATTATGCATTTTTCTTCGACAAAAAGGATGTCTGTGCCTTGGACGAACGTGAACGCCAACTTTACATCGTACCTGTAAGAGTTAGCCACTTGGACATGCGCCGATACATTGATCCTTTTATCACTAACAACTTTCACGTGCGGTATGTTACCTCATCGTGGTGTTACTTTATGGACGTGCATAGGAAATAAAGGGCAGAGTTTTTTCGCTGTGACAGTGGGTGCTCTTTTCCCCAAGCGCTCCCTGCGAGTTGGCTACTACAGTGCCGATGAGGATGAAATTTTAATCTGCTGGTGCTGCTAGGACCTTCTACTGCTGACGCCTTTTTTCGGACGTATGGAAATGGGGAATACGTAGAGTCGGCAAGCATGAGCCTTTAGAACTGGAAACAACTAGTTAGGATGAATATCAGGAAGAGACAGAAAAAGTATTCATAGTCAACGACATCGAAGAAGAAAAAAAAGAAAACCTGCAGTTCTTCTCACCTGTTTAGGCCAGTCCACATATTCATTTGCTTCGGAACCTGCTGTAACTGCCGCAGCCATAAGAAGCAAGGCTGTCTGTCGACCATTGTGGACGTAGTCAAAAAGCATGTCTCGCCTAGGTTATCGGATGTGGTTGTAACATTCAATTAAGAAAAAATGTCATGCTAGTGCGACGACTGGGGATCTCCTCGCGTGCCTTAACGACCTTGCTGACGATTGTGAGTTAGGTACGTCGCGAGACGGACTGCTTTCTGACCGCATTTAGCAAGCACTAACGACGAGGCAATTCAGCAACGACTGTTATGTGCACGAGATATCATCCATGATACCGCAAAGAGTTATCTTCATTGAACCGGCGAACAAAGACTCTCAAGTGCTCTCCAAAGCATATGCCGATGACTGCTGCGCGGACGAAAGCCTTCTCAGCTGATGCAGTGAAGCAAAATCATAAACCCCTTTCATGTTCACGCTGCGGAGGCGAGCGTCTGGCCACACTCTGTCGGCAAGCAAGTAGCGTTTGCCACAAGAGTCGACACAAGGGGCACCTTTAGCGAGTACTCAAGGGCAAGGTGGTTTGTGAGCGTGTAGCGCTGCTCAGAACGAGCGAAGACCGAGTAGGTAGGGCTAAACAAGAGGGTAAGGCAACAGGGTCGGGTAGCGCCTACCCTGTTGTCCTCTTGTTAATCCCTTCCTTATTTGTCTTCGCTCGTCCTGAGCAGCGCTACACGCTCATAAATCATGACATACCAACTTGCCCAAACTGCAAAGCAAGGCGGTTACTAGCCCAAGAGGTTCAGCGTCTTTCTCCAGGTAGCTTGAGTCATCAATCCTTACCGCGTATACGTCACCAAAACCGTACTGCGACATCGGAACCGCTAATCTAGAAAATATGGCAACTGCATGCACCGGCTCACGACGGTAAGTCATACCGGGTTGAGGTGTCCCTGATTGGAACTTTACTCATTATAGAACTCGACAGGGGAGCAAGTGTGCCTGTCTTGCCGCAAGAGACCATTTATTTCAGCGCACGTTTCCGTCGTGTTGCTTGGAACCATGAGGCGTGCTGTTGAAGCGTTACGCCGGCGAGCATTCTCCTGTGCAAGGCAGCCTGCCTGGGAAGGTGCAACGAGGAAACCATGAGTGCCGCGACGCTTGTAGGTCGTTTCTGGACGCTGCCCATCCTTGATGTGGCACGTTGAAATTGAACTGTGCGATGTGACGGATGCCGGGGCTGTCACATCAATTCAAGAGCTCGTCGCCGAGTATGCGAGTGTTTTCGACGACGCCTTGGGAACCTTCAAGGGAGCGTCTGCGACAATAGCAACCCAAGACAATTCGAAGCAGAGGTTCTTCATGGCTCGTGTCTTCCGTTCGCAGCATTCGAGGAGGGATTGATGCACATGAAATGAGTGGAAGTGCTGCGTCCAGTCGAGACTCCTGCATGGGCAGCGTCTATGGGGCCTATTTTGCAGTGCAGTGGCCAGACTCGCGTATGCGGTGACTTCAGGATAACCGTGAATCCCTTCACAGTACCTGAGACGAACCCCGTACCACGCGTTGAAGACCTGCTTACCCGCGACGCAACTTCAAGGCCCTTTTTAATTTTTTTTGTGTGACACAGGTTGAGATACCTGTCTCTAGTACTGCGCTTTAAAGACTACTGCGCGTGCTGCACATCCGATTACAGAACGTGTATAATGACTCATTGTACTTTACCGTCGTCACCTCTCATACCTCCCTCTATCTCTATTTATCCCTTTTCCCCTTACCCCTGTGAGGAGTAGCAGGCCAGAGACTCACTCTCCAGGCTGACATCTCCTCGTTTCCTCTCAGTAAATGCTATCTTCTTGTTTACCCATCTTAGCGATTGCGAGAACTTCAGAAAATTGGATTTGAAAGATGTGTATTGGATCGTTCAACTGGATGAAGCAACCTGCAAGGTCGTTACTATCAATGCGCAATAACGATTGTAGCAATGCACGCGTTTGTCTACAGGTGTGACGTCGGCTTCGCCAATTTCTAGCGGGTATTGCAAAACCGGCCACAAGCGCACGTTGTGGTGCATTCAGACGACATTCTTGTAACTGAGCACGACAACAAGGACCACCTGGGCCGAGTTCTTTGCCATGCTATACTGTGCATAAACGCATAGTTTTTCCAGAGGCTGTGCACAGGACTTCTTTTTCTTATTTTCCTGCGTAAGTTAGCACATACCGAATGCAGGGGATTAGCAAAGACTGCTTTGATTTTTTAAACAGTACTGTTTATATGGGGTTTGCCCAAGCGCAAATGATGAAAACTAAGGCAAAATTCCATTATTGCTAAACAGACATTCCTGTGACTGTACCCCGAAGTGGACCCTTCAAACGAAAGAATAGTAATTTCACTAAATCCGAGGCCTAATTAGCGAATAATTGGTCCGACAATTTTTGTTCGATAGAGTTTGAAGCGGCAACAAGATATAAAAAGTGGTGAATGGTTTCCTCTTCATTCATTGCAGTGAGGAAGCAACCAGACCGGACCTGTGCAAATAAAAATTCAGGGAGGGAATTCAGAAATGTAGTGTTGTGATGACAACCGCCACCTTTCTTGTGCTAGATAATCGGCTACGCCAGGTGAATAAAAGATGTTTGTACTATGAAGAAACCGTCAATACTGGCTCTGACAATAGTTTTGCTAGTGTAAAAGCGCAAAATATGGCCTCCATGAAGTGTGCAGTTGGTCGTAGGACCCGAATTATAGGAGAATGAAGCGACGCCTTCACTAACGAATCGACACTTTCATTCAAAAACAAGCCTTTGTGGTCAGGTACCCAGATTAGTGAATACATTTTAGGTGATCAGGAGCTAGAAAACTGAAGACCTTTAATGCAGGCGGCTCCACAGGCGCAGACAAAAAAAGAGCACACAGATAAAGAATCAGTAAGAAGAACGAACGCTTCCATTGGAGAATTTAATTTGCGTAAAGCTAATATTTCGGTCATGAATTCCGCGAGAAATACAGGAATGAAATCAGGTAGCCTTAACGAAAAAGACCAGTCGAGTTCTGGGCAAGAGATTCCGCAAGGCTTTCTTTGCTTTGCGATGCATCTGCTGCAATGACCACTTTTGTCGGTGGAGTACTTAGGTGATCTTGTAACAAACTTTAGCATACAGTACGGTGATAATTTAGCGTAATTTGGAAATATGTGATCATACACATTCTCCGGACAATTCTGCTGCGTAGTCATGGGAAGTACATCGCGAATTCGTACATTTAATGGTTTAAGTAATTCCTGAACAAATATAATTTGCCGAGTGTCAAACCTCGGCCAGTGCACAGAAAAAAAATAAATCTGGATGAGAGAGTAAAATTACTTGATCTCGGTTTGAGGGAAGTTCATGTAGTCTTCAGAATGCCTGAAGAGTTGTAAACTGACGCGCACTGTCTTCTTCTGCTGCACGTGAAATACCTGCGGTCGCCAGCGGCAGTTTTGCCAGTGCAGTGGTAGGCTGTCCGGATATCGTGAGCTATTCATTCCTGATGTCCTCTGTCTGTGAACAGGAGCCTGTTGCATTTCATATCATGTAAAGTGGCAGGAGTGCCGTTAAATGAAGCGATGATATGTTCAATACCTATTCGCGTGCTTCCGCAAGCAAGCAGTGAAGTAAGGTCTAAGGGAAATTACAAGTATAGAAATTGCGGTACAATGTACTTTTCTTTTTCCTAAAATGCAAAATAAGAGCTTTCTTACATTTTAGCAACTCAGCAAAACGCCTTTATTGATGGTGAACTAACAAATCAAATCAAATCAAATCAAATCAAGTTTTATTATTTCATATAAAGATGTACAAAAAAGGATATACAGAAGGAGGTCCCGTAGTATACACTGAAATGGGACCTCCTATGAAATGTAAACATAAGTATTTGATTGGCAACAACAGTGGCAGAAATAATAGAATACAAGGTTACAATAAATGAACTACAGATAGAATTAAATGACGATGCTCGCATCAACTATAAGCAATCGCAAATGTAAACTGTAAAATATATTTATATATATCTATCTAAATAGCATAATATGATAAAGAAAAGAAAAACACAAAAAAAAGACTGAAAAGAGAATGACATGGCGAGGGAGAAACCGGTTAGGCAGAAGGGTGAGTGTCGCATAACAAAAACTTTTTCAATTCATGGCAAAATTTATGTGTTTTTTGAATTTTTATTAGAAATGGCAATGTATTCCATAATGATATGGCCGCAAAGTGAACTGTCTGTTTGCCATAATTAGTTCTTACTTTGGGCAGAATGAAGTTGTTATGCTGCGCAAAACGTGTTGGGTTAGTATTTAGTAAAGATGAATGAATTGATGATAATGATATTTGTTTATTGATTAGTTTGAAAAGGAAAGTGGCGAGATTGAATTTTACAAGGGCGGCAACATCGAGAATTTTATTTTCTTCTAACAACTGTTTAGCATTATGGTTGGGTGAACTAAACGTGATTAATCGAATTGCCTGGTTCTGAATGATTTGTAGTGGTTTTGGCTCCCGCATCCGGAAATTTTTTGGAGTCGTGCACTTGTAGCTGCTACGGAGGCTCTTTCGGACTTCCGTACGAGATGCGGCGAAGTTCTGAACGCGAGTGGAGTAGTGCGTTGTTCGCGTGGGTCGCCGCGGCATACGTGGATCTTGTTGCAGAGGCGGGTCTTGGAGCTGCCTTCTGCAGAAGAGGCCCGTGCTTACACACTGTTCCGCCTGAGAGGGCGCGGTCCTCTCGCCGGCTAGCCGACTACATCTCGTTCGTCAGCGACAGTGTTTCTACCATATGTTTCTACTGCGTAGCAGCACCTTGATCACGTGCTTCGTTCCAGGTGCCTCGCATATCGTCGTAATGCGGGCGGTGCCCTGCCACGTACACTCTAGAAACTAGAACTCCGGAAATAGGAGTGAAAAACTTCGCTATTACTGCGGGTCTCGTTCTACTCTCCCGTTTTACTACGTCTGTTTCTACTCCGTCTGGGCTCAAAAGTGAGGGACTCTTCCACTCCATGTCGTGAGAGAGTTAACCGCTGTTTCACACTCCCGCCGTACGGCTATGCGTACTGCATGCCGCGTTCGTTCAACCGTCACCAACATTCCACGCAACAGAATATTATTTTGGGGTAAAGTAAGCTGTTACGTTTAACGGGATTCATCGTTTGCAAGTACTGTTAGATTCTGCGACCTACAGAAGGCGCTACGATACCCGTTTCTATACTGCAGCAAAAAAATTCAAACGCCCCACTTTTTTGTTCGCAAATTTCGCGGCGAGGCCGCGATGGCGCCGCTGCGCCGCGGCCACGGCGCGCACAGGAGCACTGCTTGTGCCTGGGCCTCCTCGCAGTGATGCCAACCATAAGGATTTATCCCTAGATCTAGAGTTCTCTAGTGTGAGTTGGGATTCAGCATCTCTTTCATAGAATCTAGGGATTTTTGTGAGGCCCTGGAAATGCTGCGTGCGATGACCTAACGACGATTCTTTGTTATGAGCCTAAGTAACAATAATTTCTGCTTTCTATTTCTCACTTACAGAAGCATCGGTGTGCTGAGGAGCTGAGAGGGGGCGACGGGAGTATATTATAACGGGAGGTAATCGTATGCTGCCCACTCTGAACCAACACGACACATTGTCTTCGCGAATGTTCAGCACGGAGGCTTCAGGCGCAGCGAGTTACAATTGCTCAATGAAAGAAAAAGGAAATTTGCTTATTAGTGCAAGGAAAAACGCGTCTAGTTCATGCTCGACGGGTTCCTTCACGCCGCTCACAACGCTGAAAAGTTATAAGCTGCGCTTGCTTGTGAATTCCTGCCTGTGCAAGAACTACGCCTATCGTCGCACAGTCTGCCTGCATGTTGCCGTGATACTCCATGTCGAATGGCAGCTTCCGGATCAGCAGACTTAGCGCAGGTGGACCGAGTAGAAAGGTAGTGAAAGTGTGTGACCGAAAATGCTGGCCACATGGGAAGCTGATCAGAGTACAGATGATTTATTGCTATCAACCATCAAGAGTGAGTAAGCGCGACAAAACAAGGACACAGGAAGAAAAACACACGGCCCAACGCTATCAACCAGTTCAAGATTGAGGACAGATGCATGGGAAGGTGATGCAATTAAGGAGCTACCGCGTAGCAGTAAAACTGGTCACCTCCGTTTCTACCGCAGATCATGTGCAACACTGATTGCAAAAGCGGTCGATCAGAACATAACCGCCACCACGTAAAAGAGCACAGATCTCTGTCGGCTCTCAGAAATGAGCACTGTATGTACACCTTATGTACAGTTACTCCACAGAAAATGTGGAAGGGTGGCAGTTGCTGTAAATGAGCTGATTTCTCCCTCCGACAAACTTATGAACAAATGAGCCATAGAGCGAACAGCCTTTACTCTTTTTAAAATGCTAATTAGCCAAATTATCAAATTATTATCTAAGAATTTTTCGTACAATATATAGATTTCCTGGGGCCCAATCTAAGGTAAAAGCGGTGACTTATAATGGCATCACTGCCTCCTCGGCGCCTTGAGTGCCCTGGGTGCCTTGGCGCTCGAACGCAGTAGTTCGCGTCTGAACGTGCCGCGGCTGCTTTATGTTTTATCATTTTTCTCTACGTCTCTAGGGGAATTCCAGCCATGCCGCATTGTGGACTAGATGTCACGTGTCGAAGGACTGCACGGTAAGTTCAAAATCATCTTGAATTCACTGTTGTTTGAGCTGGACGAATCATCGACGCTACCGCACCCCCTGCGCTTGTCTTTTGTGCAGCCATTAGTATATATCAGAGAAACGAAGCGTTTTCAATTTCGCGCCGGATCGCCCGTCGGTGCTTGCTTGCCGCTTCGTTCATACCCTTACTGAGCCGGTATATGGAATTAAAGGACGGCTGTGGTTGTGGTTCGCGTCGTGCACACCGTGTTCACTTAACGGGCCGTTGCAGCTGCTACTGGCGTCGTGCATGGTGTGTTGCATGAATTTGTATCGGCATTGACCGCGTGCTCAATTTTTCTTTTAAATGCGAAGCATTTCTTAGCGAACTTAGGCGAGTTTGAGCGTATCTATCTATCTATCTATCTATCTATCTATCTATCTATCTATCTATCTATCTATCTATCTATCTATCTATCTATCTATCTATCTATCTATCTATCTATCCGCCTACGATTTTGTGCTCTCCTGGCCGTTTCGCTAATGGGATGTATGCGAAAATTGGTATGGCACAACATGACTGCCTGACGAACATAAATGGCAGGTCCTAACATGAAAATCATGATCTGCATGTCATGAGTGGCATGATTTACATGCCACGGTCTTAGTGCTCTCCTAGCCGTTTCGCTAATGGGATGTATGGGTAAATTTGTATGGCACAACATGAGTGGCTGACGAACATAAATGGCAGGTCATAACATGAAAATCATGACATGCGTATCATGAGCGGCATGATTTACATGTCACAGTCATGGTGCTCTCCTGGTCGTCTCGTTAATGGGATGTATACAAAAATTGGTATGCCACAATATGACTGCACGGCGAGCATAAATGACAGATCATAACATGAAAATCGTGACATGCATGTCATGGGCGATATGATTGACATGCCACGCATTTCGTTAACGGGATGTATACGAAAATTGGCACTTCACAAGATGACTGCATCATGAACGTAAATGACAGGTCATAACATGAAAATCATGACATGCATGTTATGAGCGACATGATTTACATGCCACGGTCTTGGTGCTCTCTTGGCCGTTTCGTTAGTGGGATGTGTAGGAAAATTGGTATGCAACAATATGACTGTATGACGAACATAAATGACAGGTCATTACATGAAAAGCATAACATGCATGTCATAGGCGGCATGATTTACATGCCAGGCGTTTCATTAATGGGATGTATACCAAAATTGCTATGGCACAACACGACGGCATGACGAACGTAAGTGACAGGTCATAACATTAGAATCATGACACGCGTGTCATGACCGGCATGATTTACATGCCATGGTCCTGGCACTATACTGCCGTTTCGTTAATGGGATGTATGGGCTCCGTCTACTGACCAGAGGGAGCTACGTAGCTCTCGTCGGACGGCTCAGTCGCGCACGGTGGAAACCGAGGCGACAGCGACGCGCGTTTCTTCGCTGCTTTCCGGGCGTGCTGCGAACCACACGAACGCTCGCGGCGTCGCCCTTTGGAACAGTTTGCCGCAGGTTTGGAGCGCGCGTCTCAAAGGAAATAAAAAACGAAAGAAGGTGGGACGGGCGGTCGCTGCTGCTATAGAGTTCGAGACGCGCATCGTGTTCGCGTATTTCCCTGTCACAGCCTGCCCAGTTTTGCTTCTTCTCTCCGCCAGGCAGTGCATTCTGACGCTGATGTCGCACATGGAAAACTCGACTGCACGGTGCCTATACGAAAATTGGTTTGGCACAATATGACTGCATCACGATCATAAATGACAGGTCATAACATGAAAATCGTGACATGCATGTCATTAGTGGCATGATCTACATGCCACTCGTTTCCTTAAAGGGATGTATACCAAAGTTGCTATGGCACAACACGACTGCATGACGAACGTAAATGACAAGTCATAACGTTAGAATCATGACATGCGTGTATGAGCGGCATGGTTTACATGCCAGTCTTGGTGCTCTTGTGGCCGTTTCGTTAACTTCATATGCACCAAACTCGGTATAGCGAGACAACAAAGCAAATCCATTTTACGTTCCTGATGCGTGCTTCGCATTTCCTTGATTCTCACTGCACATGGGATCTGCCAATTTTTTTCTTTTTCGTTTACCACGCATGTGCAAAGTGTAGCGAAAGCTTGACCATCAGTGACTTTACACTGGGAACTACAGATTGTAGGCAATTTCACAGTCCCAACCCCAGAATATCGTATCGTGCGCGAGCACTTTTACTTGGACTACATAGCCATGTGTGTGAGGCAACGTCTGCATTTCGCGGCCGTTTCACCGGCTGCTAATCAGATACTTCGCTGACGCGATGGATGACGTTGAACTTGTTTTAGCACACATGATGCCCATAGTAACGCACACTGTGTTTATATGGTCTGTGTAACAAGTCTTGACTTGCTACCAGTGCCGTTTGCCACAAAGGCTCAACTCGCCATGCCTCTGTCGGCGAGCTTGCAAAATTGACCTGGTGAGGTAAGACTGTTTGAGAGAGATTATTTTTCTTGGTGCATTGTCGATCGTTTCCAAAGCTGTCTCGAGGCGTTGCGGCTATGTGCTATTTCGGCAATAACACCGCTCATAGTAGCGCACAAGCCCAAACAAATCATGTATTATGATCGTCATTACGATGATGACCCTGCGAATTGTATTCGAGCGTGGATTAAACACGCCTTAAGCTCCGTTCGAGTAAAGTATGTTACGTTTGAAGTCACACTTCGCAACCATCCAGTACGTTAACATTTGTTACCGAGAGTGTTCCAACGGAAGCAGGCGTTATGTTAGTGTGCACGACAATGTGAAGACTTTATTAAAAATTAATGCGTAAGAGTGGACATGCCTGCGAACTGTTTCACTGCCTCATTGACTAAGTATAAATGGGCAAAAATGTGCGGTTTTCAGAGCGAGAGCAAACATCCAACTTTCTTTCTTTCTTTCTTTCTTTCTTTCTTTCTTTCTTTCTTTCTTTCTTTCTTTCTTTCTTTCTTTCTTTCTTTCTTTCTTTATTTATTTATTTATTAGTTTATTGAGAACGATCACTGAAATTGTCCAAGGAGACACGGCTAAAGGCAAACATTGCCTGACTGGGCCGTGCCACCCATACAGCAGCAGCAGCAGCAGCAGCAGCAGCAGCAGCAGCAGCAGGAGCAGCAGCAGCAGCAGCAGCAGCAGAAAGACTTTTACGAACATAAAAGCCACATGAAAGTCACACATACACTTGTTTACATAGACAAGATGTGCACTTCATTAAAATAAATACAATAAACGAAAAGAGACAAAAAGATCAATGTTATACAGTTTGACTGGTATTTAGCACTAAAAAAAAGTAGAAGTATAACACAAGTACAACAATAAATGCACGTATAACTATCGAGCAAAAAAAGAATGAAAGGCAACCAAGAACAACCTGATAGGGCTTACGAGTCACATGCGAAAAAAAAGGAAAGAAAAACCAAAACAATAGATAACATTGATGCGGAATCATAGTCTTTATTAATTTACTTTTGTTAGCCCTCTGAAAATAATAATTCCTTTAACGTTCTTTGAAATGCTTGCTTCCTAATTCCGGAATAGAGAAGATATGTGGTTAAGGCATAGTAATTGAGGAGGTTAGGAATTTGCACAGCAAGTTTTTGTTCCCCATAATTTGTTCTACTATGTGGTATAGGAACAAAACTATTTCTGAAGTTGTAGCCTGTCGTTCTTACACTGTATTTACTCTGGAAGGAATGTTTGTCAGACTGAAATGGCCGCATAATTTCAAGGAATAGCTTATATTTATGGAGCTTGGACACCTTTAATATTTTATATTTGCAATAGTACGTTTTGGTGCTGACCGTACGTCCTAAATTTTCTATTGCACGTAGCACGCGGTTTTAAGTATTTGAAGTGATCCTAAATTATACTGTGTAGTAGTCGACCAAACTAGAAGACAGTATGTTGAACGGGAATGTATTAGTGCGTTGTAAATGTGGTACTTCACGCTTGTTGGTAGCAAATGTCGCAGCCTGTTTAACGCACCTACAGCGCGGGCAATACTACTTTTGAGAGAGTCTATATGTGGTGACCAGGACATATTTTCGTGGAATATAACTCCCAGGCATTTCGCTGTACTTGACTGTTGGATATTTACTTTTTTGAAATTGCAGCTGAGGATGAGAAGTCGTGGTAGTGCCTTTTGATTTAAAGAGCATGTATTTTGTGTTACTTACGTTTAATTGAAGTTTATTTGCATTAAGCCACATATCTAATCTCTGTAGCCAGGTGTTGGTTTGTTCAAAAATATTGTGCAATTCCCTACCTGAGAAGAACACGTTAGTGTCATCGGCATATAGTATAATGTTAGAGTAGCCCTACACCTGTGCAATATCATTAATGGACAACAAAACTAGAACAGGTCCTAAAACAGAACCTTGGGGTACGCCGCATTTAATAGACTGGATTTCGGAGGTAGCGCCTTTAATTGGGAAAATTGACTTGACTTTAATTAAGAAAATTAAATACGATATATAGGCTTCTGAGAGTTAGTACATGCGCCTTATTTGCTACACGGAACGCATTAGAGTAGTGCTCTGTCACATTTTGGTGTCAGTGGTTTCCCATCACGTAGTATACTCATTGCACCATTACTCTCTTAGGTTACCGCATATATTTATTTATTTATTGAAAATTGATATATTGAATATATTGATGTTAGTAGCGTTGCGTAATGTTAGCGCCTGAGAAATGGATGACACGTTCCTTGGCACTGTAATTAAGCTTAACCGCTTATCCGTGCCTTGTCTATTTCTTTTACCGATACATGCTGGTACACTGCACGCTGAGGTGTTCTCGCACAATGTTTTCGGTGCCTTTCATCACTCGCAGACCAAATACATACTTTGCAGTCGCGTTAATTACACTTTGCGGTCGCGCGCAGCAACGGTACCTCCATCAGTTGCTTCCTTTAGTTTTCCGGGTAAGTAGTGTGAGGTCGGCCTCGGGTTTGACCGGTGCACTGCCACAGTTACGGAGAGACGTTGCGGCCTGGTGGCGCGGAATCAGATGGTCGACGCGGTTCCCTGGCTACTGCCGCTAAGGTGGTCTGCGATGTCGCGTGGCCGCTTACCAGGCTGCGGACGCGGCGCGTTCACGCCGAAACCACGCAGTACCATCTCGAAATACTGGTGATAGCGCTAGGATGGACGGCTTCTCCACAATGGTAGCGCGGTGGTTCGGGACGCGCCAAACGTCTGTCTTCCTGGGCACGCAGCTCTGGATTACTGGTGAGCGGGGTGGCTGACCAGGAAGAGCGGCGGTAGCCTGTCGTGCAGCAGTGGCGTAGGTCATCGCCTCTGATTGAGATTACAGCGGTTTTAAAACTGGCAGCGATCGCTAGGCTTACCCGCGAACAATTCCTTCGATGGTGGCTATGTGGGGCTGAGACGACAGGAACACCCGGGGCAGTTCCTCGAGGACAATTGCCCTTATGGTCTCGCGCAGGCCGTCCGCTCCCAGTAATTGGACTTCTCTGTAGTCTAGTGGCAAGCGCCGATTGTACTGGCGGGTGCTCATTTCGAGAGTCTTCGCAATGGTTGTCGCCCCGGATAGGTGCTCTTGGACGGTCTTCGGTGGGCTAATTTTCTGCTCGGCGAAGAGCTCCTGCTTTATTCCTCGCATGAGTAGGCGAACTTTCTTCTGCTCAGACATGTCGGTGTCGGCGTGGTAGAAAAGTAGCGTCATCTCTACCGCAAAGAACGTCACGCACGTTTTCATTGGCAATCTGCACCCGTGTCTCTAGCAATGATGCGATCCTTACATTTCACACCACGCTTGTGAAGGTGTAGTAAAAAGCGAAGACGACAACGACAAAGATAGCTACCTGAGCGGAGCGTTGCGGGCAGAAAGAGTGCACGTGGGAGTGGTGGCATAAAAAAATTACAGCATATCCACGGAGTGAATGATGATGAGTGGGCGAAGCTCGGGATGTGCATCGTAGATCGTGCCGAGTTCCGGATTAATTTAGTTAACGCGCATGCTACGAATTCTCACGGATCAACTATGCACAATGCACAAGTGAAATCTCCCACCAGCACTTCATTGCAAGTCAAGATCCAGTGCATATATATTGTTACGGTTGAAAGGTCGAGCGAAGGTTTATTTACAGGAGAGCGCGGAGCGCTAGGTAGCTGGTACAGCCGAGGCAAGATGGCGTCCAACCGCTAGACAAGAGATCGTCCTCGTCGTCTTCCACCCTTGCCTGGCTCATACCTTAAATGCCCGCCTGATGCCGTAGCACTCCCCGGCTGACAGACGAAGCCCGCTGGGCAAGTCCAAATCACCGAAAAACAGCAGGATGAAACCGCTTGAGACGCGCGATGTGTGTAACCTGCGTTCGGCTGGAACGACGACCAGCTGACGTTAAAACGGGCCACCACGTACGTTAGTCGCTCAACCGATCCACAATCACGAAAGGTCCAGCCATACTGGGGCAAAAACTTTGGCATAATCCACGTTTACGCTGTGGGGTCCACACCCATACCAAGTCCCCTTTGCTGTACAAGGACAGACTGGTGTCGGCTGTCATAGCGCTCCTTAGAACGGTGCTGTGAGGCCACGGTACGAAGTCGAGCGAGCCGGCGTGGCTTCTTCTGCAAGGCACAGCGTCTTGGCAACCGAGTACTCACTGTGGGAGCCAAACGGCAGTATTGTATCAATACCCTTAGCGGTAGACGTGCGTACAGCAGATAAAAAGGACTGTAATCCGTCGTCTCATGCCTTGCGGTATTATACGCATATGTGATGAATGGGAGCACGTCATCCCAGTCTTTGTGGTCGGACGAGACATACATTGCCAGCATGTTGGTAAGAGTCCTGTTTGTACGCTCTACAAGGCCGTTGGTTTGAGGATGGTAAGGTGTTGAATGCCGGAACTTCGAGCTGCAGAGACGAAGTAATTCTTCAACGGCGTCCGCAACAAACTGCCGACCACGATCACTAATTATCACACGGGGGGAGCCGTGCCTGAGGATAACAAACCGCAGCAAGAATGTGGCAACGCATGTAGCTGTTGAAGATGGTATGGCCGCAGTTTCTGCATAACGGGTCAGGTGGTCTACACATACGATAACCCACCGATTGTCGTTATAAGATCGTGGAAATGGCCCCAAGAGATCAACGCCTACTTGTTCAAACGGCAGACAAGGTGGTGGCAGAGGCTGGAGAAGACCCGGCGGAGTAGTCGTAGGACGCTTATGGCGTTGGCATTTATCGCAACCGCTGACGTACTGCTTGATAGTGTCTCGCATTTTGGGCCAGTAAAAACGCTCCTGTGTTCGGTTGAGTGTTCTTATGAAGCCTAGATGGCCAGAGGTTGCGTCATCGTGCATGGCACTCAGTACGTCAGGTCGCAGACTCTGCGGAACCACCAGGAGAAAGCGAGCGCCTTTACCCGAATAATTCGTCTTGTAAAGGAGGCCGTCTCGTACACAAAATCGACCGGTGGCTTGAGGACGCAGCGCAGCAGCGAAAAGGGGCTCCAGGCTAACATCACTGGCTTGTTCATCCCTAAATCTCGTGGAGTCGGGAATGTGGCCGA
This sequence comes from Hyalomma asiaticum, assembly GCA_013339685.2. Lineage (NCBI taxonomy): Eukaryota > Metazoa > Arthropoda > Arachnida > Ixodida > Ixodidae > Hyalomma > Hyalomma asiaticum. The sequence goes on along the minus strand of JABSTT010002170.1, from coordinate 2,136 downwards.
AATAGAAGCAAAGCAGTCATCGAAGTTGTTCTTCGTCACACTCGGTAGTCGGTAGAGGAAGGCGGGAAAGGCAGTCGGCATCTGCGTGACGACGACCGGACTTGTAAGAGATGACGAAGTCGTACTCCTGAAGTCGGAGAGCCCAACGTGCCAGTCGACCACTCGATCACGGAGGTTCACCAACCAGCATAGAGCGTGATGGTCCGTAACTATAGTGAACGGGCGCCCGTAGACGTAGACCGAAACTTGTGAACCGCGAAAACTGCTGCCAAGCATTCTTGTTCCGTGACTGTGTAATTCGTTCCGCCTTACTCAGAGATCGACTGGCATAAGCCACAACGTGCTCAGATCCGTGATGACTGTACTAGCACAGCTCCGATGCCAATTCCACTGGCATCAGCGTGCACTTCTGTAGGCGAGGAAGCATCGAAGTGGCGTAATATAGGTCCCGATGTCAGTTGAAACTTTAGTTGGCGGAACGCCTCGTCGCAAGCCGACGTCCAGTTGAAAGGAACATCCTTATGGAGAAGCAGGTCAGGGGTACACCACATCGGCGAATCTTGGTACGAAACGACGAAAATACGAGCATAAGCCCAAGAAACTCCGCAGCTCCCGCAGTGACTTCGGTGGTTCGAAGGAACTTACTGCTTCAATCTTCCGTGGATCGGGCCTCACACCATTTCTGTCGACTAGATGTCCAAGTACCAACGTTTCAGTCTCTCCAAAGCGACATTTCTTGGAGTTCATACCAGACCGGCTTTCTCGACAGAATCAAGGACGAGGCTAAGGCGTCGGTTATGTTCATCCAAAGTGCTTCCAAAATCACAACATCATCCAGATAGCATAAGCAAATTTCCCATTTCATTCCATGGAGGATGGTGTCCATAAATCGTTCAAACGTCGCCGGCGCATTACAAAGACCAAAGGGCATGACGTTGACTCATAGAGGCCATCAGGTGTCACGAAGGCTGTTTTCTCTTTGTCGTCTGGGTGCATTGGTATCTGCCAATAACCTGATCTCAAATCCAGTGAGGTGAAGTAAGCGGCAGAATGGAGGCAGTCGATAACATCATCGATCCGAGGAAGCGGATACACATCCTTTTTGGTGACAGCGTTTAGCTTTCTGTAATCGACACAGAACCGCCATGATCCATCCTTTTTCTTCACTAGGATCACCGGTGCTGCCCCACGGACTTGAGGACTCCTGATGACGCCTTTCTGCAGCATGTCCTTGACCTGTTTCAGCGATAACTGTTCTCTCTGCTGAAGACACACGGTAAGGCTTTTGTCGAATGGGGTGTGCCGAGCCGGTGTCAATGCGGTGGTGAGCACGAGGCGAGGGAGTGAGGCCTGCTTGTCGCCTTGTACGAAATCGAACACAGATGCATGCGCCAGAAGAACTCGCGCAAGAGCTTGGCGCTCATCTGAGGGAAGACTTGTTTATCATTCGGAGGACTGGCTCTTCAGACACAGATGGGTTGGCGTTGTAGGTTCTACACTGCGCCTCTTCGCTGAAAGCCATAATAGAACTGTAAGTAATTTCCTCAAAGTGGCGAGTTTCATATTGCGCGGGAGAACTACAGGGGCAGATGAACAATTGAAAGCCCACAGATTCGTGCACCCTGCACTACACTCACGACAGAACGCGGAATGAGGACATCCTTCTTGGCGCAGCTCGAAGCTAGGGGTAAAACTTGTGCATCGAATGAAGAAGGTCGGCAGTTGACTTTGACACAGACACGCGAGAGTGAACAAGGCGGTAGCAGTAGATCATCGGAAACAACGAAGTACTGTTCCTCTTTCGGAGATGTGTCTGCGAGGGTGGCAAGAAGTGCACTATCCAGACTTATTTCCCGTACCACATTGACAGAAGCGCCCAATCCCTTAAGGAAGTCAATACCGAGAATGACATCATGAGGCAACGCGGTAACTTTCAGCGAAGAGGCCGCAGTGTAGAACCTACAACGCCAAACCCATCTGTGTCTGAAGAGCACGTCCTCCGATGATAAACAAGTCTCTTCCCTCAGATGAGCGCCGAGCTCTTGCGCGGGTTCTTCTGGGCGCATGGTCATGTGTTCGATTTCGTACAAGGCGACAAGCAGCCTCACTCCCCTCGCTCCGTGCTCACCACCCACC
>JABSTT010002169.1:0-49175 GCA_013339685.2 Hyalomma asiaticum | reverse complement strand
CATCGACGCTGCTGGCCCGTCACAGCCTCACAGGGAGCCACGCCCCTTCGGAGGAAAACCTGGCGAAGACGTGGACGAATGGCTAACTCACTACGAACGCGTGAGTAGAAGCAACAAATGGGATTTAGATACACGGCTGACGAATGTTGTATTCTGGCTAACTGACACCGCACTCGTCTGGTACGAGAACCACGAGGACACTTTGACGACCTGGGACACATTTACTGAAGAGCTGAGGAACTGCTTTGGGACCGATACCTCTGCAAAGAAAAAGCGGGCCGAGCTGACTCTCGCCCAAAGGGCCCAGCTTGCTGGCGAAACTTGCACGGCCTATATTGAAGAAACACTGAGGCTTACGAAGTTGGTGAATCCGCGGATGTTCGAAGAGGATAAGGTCGGCCATTTACTGAAGGGGATCGCCGAAGACGTCTACCACTTTCTCATTGGCAAGGACAATTTGAATTCCGTGTCTGACGTCATCCGACATTGTCGTACCTTCGAGACGTTGAAGACACGACGAATAACAACCAAGTTCGGTAGGTTGGCCAACGTCACGACGGCAGCAAGTGTTGACGTGAGCTCGTCGTCGGATATGATCTCGTCGATAGACTTGGCTTCGACAATACGCCAAATCGTCCGTGAGGAGCTGCTTCGACGTGATGAAATTTCTGTGTAACTCAGCCACCGACATTCCATTATTGCCGGGTGAATTGTTAGATTTTAATGGAAAAAGGATTGATGTAAGATCACATTCAGAGATGGAAGATGCGCAGATTTGCATGCACTGTATTTTAGAGTACACTTTTCAGGGTGCCGGTTTAGCAATACCAGACACATGTGAAAAGAAAATATTGAAATCATTTGCAACAGTGATTCCATCATCTGAAAAGTGCGATAGAAGCTACAACTGAAGATCACCACGTTTAGATACGCCTCTTATTTCGTTTATGAAAGACCACGTTTTTTCACGTTTGCGCAAGCAACGCTAAATTTTCCACGCTGGTGGTTTCGCTGAGCCAACCGGATTATGGCGTTTACTCTATTCCTACATATTTAAACATTTGTAGCAAGTCAGAATGGTTAGGATCCCATTCCGCTTGGGTCCACAACAGGTCTTTCTCCTTGCTTGCAGCTAATTTTTGTGGCGACATCCATTTGTCTTCTTCTCGGCGTAACCTTTACAGAACGGGTGCATTTTTTCCTATAGTTATCTAATATGTGAACAAAAGAATCGGGTACATTAGCTGGGGAGACGGTGCATGATACAAAATGCCAGTCATGCTTCGCGATACAGTCGTCAAAAAGCTTTAGATCAACAATGGAAATTACTTTTGTGTGCTATTTTTATTTTAGGGTTCTGAAAAATTTGCGAGGCGACTGCGGACAAAGTAATGATCAGCGACCTCGGTTTCAACAACAGCTGCACGTGTTACAATATTAACAACGGACCTTAGTGTGGTCAATGCAAGATTTCACCAATTTCCCAAACAAAAATTCTTTACGTGTTTGTGGATATATAGCACCTTCTAAGCCCCTTTTCCACAGGAAGATGAGGTAGTCAGGAGCCCGAGGCAGAGCAGGGGAATGGTATCAATATTGATGTCGCCCAACACAACCACATTCTCGTCAAGAGAATAGGATGATAACGCTGCATCAAGTTCTGACAAGAACAATCGGACGTTGCAACAAGGGGGCCAGTAGATCGACAATAGAATTGTCGATAACACAGCAGTGCATGCTCGCAAAGCGACTACTTCAGCTTGCGAAAAAGAGACCGTTAATCTCGATACCGTTCATATCTCTCTTACGTATAAAGCCACCCCCTCTCCGCTGCCTATAGTGTGCGCGTGTACGAAAACAGTTGACAACCGGGAATGGAATATAACGGAATGAAATCAGCGGAAGAATTTATTCCGGTCAGAACAATAGAGACAAAAGGAGAAATCAGCGTACAAAAATGATTCCAGGATTTACGGATACTGCAGATGTTAACATGGATAGCTGTGAAGGCTTAATCTGTACTTGAGATGAACTTATGGGCTTCTGAAAAGCTACCAAATAAGCGTGTGCTGAAAACGCCCATATTTATGCAATTTTCTCGAGGTCCATTGGGGTATGGATGCGGAGGAGATGAGAGCCTTTGAGCTTTCTCGCCAGCACATTTCCATCACGTGTACAGAGAAATTTGTATTGTTTTTCTTTTTCTCTCATGCGCGCCTGTCGAAACAAATCCCGGTTAGCACGTGTCAAATTATCATTGAAATACATGCGAAGAGTTGGATCCATGCCATCCAACACAAGTTTCAGGAGCCCTTTGCGAACATTTAGCCAATTTTCTTTGAATGCAAGTGTGGCGCTTGTACAATGATAGCCGGAAAGCTATCAGTATGAGCTGACAGCCTGTGAAGAACAGCAACATCCGAAGGTTGAAATTCTATACCTAGGTTGTTTGCCATTTTGCCAAGTATCAACATGAGGTTCTCGTTGGGCTCGACAGGGAAGCCATGTATTTGAAAGTTGCACCTTCTCGTATACTGTTCAAGGGCATTGATCTCGGTGTTCATGGTGCGGACGGTGCCAGCTTGAGTAGAAACGGCTGAGGACAATGTCTTGCACTGGGCATGAAGTTCAGTACGTTCAGCTTGGTTATCTGATAGAGCTGAAAGTACGGAGTCGTATTTTGTAGATAGGAATTCGACAGACTTTTGAACTTCTCTTACAGTCTCAGCCAGCTTCTCCTACACTCTCCGGTGCATTTGAATGTCAGTAATCCTTCTACTTTATTTACAAGCTCTCCGACTGTTCCTGTAAGCTGACCCAGTTTTTGACTTAGTGATGTCAATTGATGGGAGAACGAAGTACTATTTGTACTTGCTCCGGATTGTTTGCATGCATGGTAAGACCAAGCTTCACGCCTCTCAGTTGACATCTTAGTGTAAGTGCCCTCAGCAACCGTGCAACTTTTACCAAGGTGATACCCTCGCTCACACAGAACAGCAGTAAAAAAATGGCACATTCTTAATCATTTCTGCGAGGAACTTGGTCTTCTTTGCATAATCTTCAATGAATGAGCGGAAATGCCCAACCAAGCCCACAAATACTTGCGAAGAATGAAAGTCATACGGTTTCTTCATTCTTGCGATCCATTCGACCGATTCGTGCTTTGTTGTCTTGGCTTAACCACCGAATACCCTACCCCAAAACTCCACTTTTCTTTGAAAAACTCACTCTTCTTGTCATTAATTCTGAGCTCCGCATCACAGACTGCTTGCAGTACACTAGCGAAATAGGGTGATCATCCTCATTGCGGGAGTATATTATTATATTGTTGTTATAGACGTCACAAAACTACCCGAGAAACAGTCGCAAACATCATTCATCGTCTTTTATTACCAAGTGGGTAAATTCTTCCACCCAAACGGGAGGTGGTGATACTCACAGACATCCAGCGTTGTTATGCAGGCCGAGTATTCTTTGAATTTTTCAGAAACTGGAACTTGGGAAAATTCTTTGCATAGATCAGTGCGCGGAAACATCCTGCAGCCACGCTTGTTGTCTATTACAGAGTCTATTCGTGGCATAGGGAAAGGTAAAAACCTCAGTCTGTTCATTAATTTGCCTACAGTCTGTGCACAGTCTGAAACTTCCATCTTCCTTGGCCGCAATGGTAATGGGCGATGCGAATGCATATGTGTATGGACGAATGGTCTGTGCATCCAACACCTTTCGAAGCTCGTTCTGTAGCTACATTATCTTCTCCCGTGACATATTATAGGTCGTCTTTGTCACTACTGCAGTGTCGCTTAACTGGAATGGTACTTCAATCTTTGTAGTTGTCTTGGGGTATGCCTTCAAGCATAGCAATTCTGGGTAAAGCTTCATGACGTTGTCACCTGACGATGGGTTCCGTAGGTTGCTCGCAGACGAAGCTGAGGAAACGTTGAGACCGTGGCGCTTTGCTTATGTGGTTACTTCTCCATCCGTGTAGGTTCTGAGGCGAAGTGGACTGATGGCTTGATGTGAAATGAGCAACTCATAGGACACTCTGTCATGTACAAGTATCTTCGCAGCGGGAGTGTTGCCTAGGCACGATATGCATACACTTTTCCATTTATTGTGAACCCCTCCCCTTCAATTGTATCTGTGTATTTCTCCAGGTCATCCCTGCTGTACATTCTCACTCTCAGCAACACTGGCATTTATTACTGTTACACTTGCTTCGCTGTCAACTAATGCAGTCCTTTTCTGTCGATCCCTACGAGCGGATATGTACAATTGGCCTTCCGTTAATCAAATAAACAGCTTCTCTTGCTGTTGTCAAGGCTCTGTGGTCCGTCAGAAAAGACACTGGTGTAGTGGTAGACTTCAATCTTGCTGGCGGACGTCTTTCCCCACTATGTGTCGCCGCTGGACACCTTGCACCAGATACTAGTGGTTGCCACTGGACTTCAGTTGTTTTCGGCCCTCTCATCTGTACTTGCTCCTGAAGATCCAGGCGCAAAGCGTGAATGGCAAGCGGAACCACACATGCCTCAGGCAACGGTTAGTCAGCCAATTACAGTAACCGTCTCTTCTCATAAACAGAGCTGAGTGCAGATCCCGACATATACTTGAACGCAATAGCTTTTTCCCATAGCAAAACAACCTTGTTGTCTAAAAAGATAACCATCCTTCCACTCCGTCCAGGGTTTGTTCTTGCGAGCGTTAACACGTCAGGCATGCCAACTCTTCGCTATTCCTGTCAGAAAAAGTCGCATGTCTTTCACTTTATCTTCGTCACTGTGCTGGTAATTTTTATTGCATGAATATTCATAAAAGATCAGCCAGCACTCAGGACTGCTAGTGTCCATCAAACATATCTGGCTTTATCTGTCCCATAGTCGGCCTGTTCATTCACCTTTAGACGAGGATCACAAGCAACGGCATTAATTATTTTGCTGCCTGTTCTCTTCCTGTGGCATTTTAAGTACCTTAGCGATCAAGTCGAAGCCAGTTTCAGAGGAAACAGCGGTAGCACGCTCCGCGCAGCTTCCAGTTGGAGTCGGAACAGAACAGTCGCAGTCCTGAAGTTTCATATTGAGCCTCACTTGCCCATTCGTAGTTAATTCCTCTGGAGGGAATTTCGTGCTAGCGCTTATACAGTATACCAATGCGTCAGTGCTTACTGCCTCCGGAGGAGTTTGTTTCTCTTCACTTCGACGCCTTGCAGCCAAGATCCGGATGCCACAGCGTTGATTTGCACCAATGAAGTCACCCAAGGCTTGACTTGAACGTCCACACAGGAGCATACGGACTGCTTCTTCTTCCTCGTCATCCTTCCGAGCATCTCCCTCTTCCGAACGTCCCCGTAATATATATATATATATATATATATATATATATATATATATATATATATATATATATATATATATATATATTGTGTGTGTGTGTGTTTTTGTCAGAACAGCTCTCGCCCCAACACCGACGTGATTAGCATGCTCCAGAGGTATGTAGTATCAGGACATGCAATAAGTGCATGCGAGTGGAAACATCAGTAGCGTACCTATTATTAGTAGCAGGGTTGCCGTATCGCGGCACGATAAACATTGTAGGTGCCTATTTTTTGCCTCCGCATAAGAAAGATGGAAATATACGCGGGTTTTTGAGGCATACCATAATTACGCACATTTTGTAAAATATTTACTTATTTATTTATTTGTTTATTTAGAATACCGCAAATGCCGCATTGAAGAGGTTTTACATGAGGGGTGGGCTAATACATTGGGTTAAATAGATAGATGCTCAATCGCCGCCTTGAAGTTGATGAGACTGGAGTGGTGCACGATGTCAGGTGGAAGGTCATTTCAATCTTGTGATGTCTTCACAAAAAAGGATGAAAGATGCGCAGTTGTGCTAGCACTAGGTAAATATACAGCTGTCCTTTGGTTTGTGCGGTCTGAATAACGATGGGTTAGCTTGATGGCGGGAGTACGAGATGATGCGCAATAACATTTGAAGAAGAAACACAGACGAGCTACACGGCGATGTGATGAAAGTCTAGCAAGCTTTGGGCGAGACTTAAGTTTCAATTAAGTTTTAAGCCTTCAAAATTCTGATGATAACCGTTTCTAGCTAAATTAGGCTCACACAACAATAATGATTGTCACGTAGCCGAATTTATTGTATGTTTACAGCAATACGCCGATAGTGATAAGATGATAAATGATCACGGGCTTGATCCTGGGTTAGAAACGACCTAATGAAACCAACAGACAGACAGGCCAAGGGAGGTCTTGCTGAAATAAATGTAGTTTTTGTAACTGCAGTGTAGTAATCATGATATATCTGGAAATGAATTTAATTTGCCAAAATGATGTACTTGCCGTACTAAGGATGGAGCCTACCATCTTGCACATTTGGTGCTTTTAAGTGGCATGGCGATGGCCATCCGTCAGCAGCCATCTTGTACAGAGGGGACGTAATGCGTGATGAGTTCTGCCAAAAAGTGCGTTCAGAATTCGTCGCCATGGATACGAGTGATGCTGTATGACACTCACGGGATTAAATATACAGAAATACTTAATAAAGTGGACTGGAGAATGACCGCTGTTTTAGGGCAGTTCTTAGAGCATCGGACGCGTTATCGGTAAATCGCATGTGTGGCGCCTACCGGCACCAGGTGGGCTTTATCGTGTCCTTTAGTTCCTTTGCCTTTATATGATAATTCCCACACTAAAGTGTAAGAAATAGAGATAGCTTCTCCTATGCCTTCCCTGGCTCTATTCTTTGTTGGATTCATAAGGCTATTATGATGTTAGAAGAAATAAAAGGCTACGCAGCAGTCTTAAGTATAGAAAGATTCATAACATGATAACTCGCGACTATTTTACTTTTTCCGCAATACACGATGCTAACTTCCTATTTTTGGGACGAATTTTCATAGAGAGCAGTGGTCGGTTATGCGAGTAAAAGCGGTTGGCATGATACGGTCTCCTGACAGGCAGCTTTAAATACGTGCTACTTTGTATTAATAATTGATTAGATATACTTACTAAAACGACGAGCTCGTCATCAGGTACGCCGTAGTAGTTGACAGCACTTGACGTTCTTCCCTTTTCTGGTTAATTGAAGCGATTACACACTCTACACTGACCTGTTAGCATCTCTGACTCCATCTGTGGCCGAGATCCAACAGGTGCTGTTAGGGACAGCAATCAAACACCAAACCTCTAGCCCGCTGAGGAGGACATGTGTAACTTTAGCGGAGTTGTTTTAAAAGGGAGATACACGAAATGTTTCGACAATATCCCTAGCACATATCAGTTGTGACTGACCTACGTAGTTCACACCGAAAGGCCCTTACGCCTGGACGATCGCTCGCTGTCAGAATAATCAGCACTGGAATGACAGGACCATCGGCCTTCCAGTCCGAAAGCCATGACGGCGCTCCCGATGACAGGGAGAGAAGCGGGCCAAGCAAAACGACTATAACTCTATCGCGATTTCTTTATGCCCAGAATTTCTTTAAATGCCCAGCAGAACTTCGGCGACTTTTAGCGTATCTATCTAGCTACCGAGCCGCCTACGATTTTGTGCTCTCCTGGTCGTTTAGTTAATGGAATTTATACGAAAATCGGTATGCAACAACGTGGCTGCATGACGAACGTAAAAGACAGGTCATACCATGGAAATCGTGCCATGCATGTCATGAGCTGAATGATTTTCGTGCTATGGTGTTGGTGTTCTTGCAGCCGTTTCGTTAACTTGATATATATTAAAATTGGTATAGCGAGACATCAATGTATGACAACCATGGATGCCATATTTTTAGAAGACGTAAATCGTGACATGCATGTCATGAGCGGCATGATTTACATGCCACGCGTTTCGTTAATGGGATGTATATGAAAGTGGCTATGGCATAACAAGACTGCATGACGAACGTAAATGACAGGTCATAAGATTAGAATCATGACATGCGTGTCATGAGCGGCATAGTTTACATCGCAGTCGTGATGCTTTTCCGGACGTTTCGTTAACTTCATACGTACCAAAATCTGTATAGCGAGAGAACAATACAGATTCATTTTACGTTCCTGATGCGTGCTTCACGTTTCCTTGATACCCACGGCACGTGGGATCTGCTAATTTTTTTTTTGTGTGCCCGTATTTTTCTCTCCTTTCATTCTTTTTCTTCCAGGATTTCTGTCTCAACTTACTCCTCCCCTAATGCAGGGTAGCGAACCGGATATTTCATTATAGTTAACGTTCCTGCTTCCGCACAACTCTGTCGCTAACTCTCTCTGCCATGCCCCTATATGACCACACGTTTAAAACTCGGGACGACGCACATCAACACTTTCTTTTGAATAAGGGGAGCAATATAAAAAAAGATAATATAAAGAGGCCTGCTAGGTAGTGCTGAGCTGTTACTGCATAGTTAGAAGCACCTTGAAGCAAACCTTTTATCCTCGAAGCCCCCGGCGTCGGTGCTGGTGTCTGCACACGAAATAATATTCCTCAAAACATTGCGCTATACCTCATGGGCTTTTAGTCATGGAGTGCGTCTGTAAGACGGGCACGGTCTTCAATGCACGCTTGGCAAACGAAGTTGTAAAGAATAACAGTTTCTGAGGGTTTACGTCGAAAACGAAAGAACTGAATTGCTGAAAGAACTCAATAAGCCGTAAGTAGTCATCCTTAAAGAGAGGACTCGCTTGATTGTGTCAAGGAAATACTTTAGGGCCGCTAATTTTCACCTTCTGTGTTAATGACGAAGTATTCTGCTATAAGAGAGCTAAATTTGTTTCTGATAGCCCTTACACATGTTTTTACTGCGGGTAAGTCGACGGCTGATATTGAACCGAAACCAATTTTGCGCTTGAAAAAACAAAAAAAGGTCTGATACGGACATTCTTAAAACGCACTAGCAAAACAAAAGTTGTTTTACATGCACCTAATTGACAACCATTCCAGCGCTGCATATTATCGGTATGGGTAATGACAAAATACGAGTTGTCAAGGATGCTGACATGCTGTGTCTTTACTTTGCGATGGACCTAACGTGGAAGAAACACGTAGAGGACCGCTATTCTATACTTTCCTCAACGGTTGGTGTTTTTAAAAACAGTCTAAATACGTACTCCCTGAAAAAGTTAAAATTTACTGTACAATTGATTAGCGCTTACATTGTTGCCTCTGCTCTACAGCTACTCTACATCGACTCTACTACGCAAAACCTGCTACTGAAAGCAGGATCGATAGCAGCGTAGGCTTCAGTATTGCCATCTTGCATATAGTACAACAGGTGTAAATAATATCAATACATGGATTACGTTAAAAGGGTACAAGACGTAATGCAAGTACACCGTATCATGAGCACATTTATGATTTGTTGGAGCAGCACAATATCCCTCCTCTCTATCAGCTGTAACACAAGTCATTCTTGCCCGTTGTTCATCAAAATGAAAACACATGCAGAGCTGAATCTGCATACCTACTTTCGTACGAGGGTGAACCATACACAACGAAGAAAGAGTTATGGCATACACAAATAACAATCATTTGATGCTTTTAGTTTTTCAGAAAACGTAGTCAGACATTTTTCGGGAATGGGTGCTGATATATATCATATAAAGCATATTTTATGTGATCTCATAGCTACATATAGTTCACTAACATTGTGTTTGCTGTTGAGTTCAACAATCTTGTCTTATGTTCGCCCTAAGTCTTCCTTATACGCTTGTCTTTACTTTATCGCTGTATTGAAACCAACTTGGCATTTTCTATGATATGTGCGATGTACCAGTTTTGGTATCCAATGTACTCTGTCGTGCCTGAAGTTCAGGTGGCACCGAGCCCTGCAGACCGTTATACGGCTTTTAGTCCTGTCTCCTACTTCAGAAGGGCAATAATTTTAAATGCGAAGCATTTCTTAGTTAGACACGCTCAAACTCGCCGAAGTTCGCTATCTATCTATCTATCTATCTATCTATCTATCTATCTATCTATCTATCTATCTATCTATCTATCTATCTATCTATCTATCTATCTATCTAGCCGCCTACGATTTCGTGCTCTCCTGGCCGTTTCGTTAATCGGATGTTTACGAAAATCGGTATGGCACAACATGACTGCCTGACGAACATAAATGGCAGGTCATAACATGAAAATCATGACATGCGTGTCATGAGCGGCATGATTTACATGTCACGGTCTTGGTGCTCTCCTGGTCGTCTCATTAATGGGATGTATACAAATATTGGTATGCCACAATATGACTGCATGGCGAACATAAATGACAGGTCATAACATGAAAATCATGACATGCATGTCATGAGTGACATGATTTACATGCCACGGTATTGGCGCTCTCTTGGCCGTTTCGTTAGTGGGATGTGTAGGAAAATTGGTATGCCACAATATGACTGCATGACGGACATAAATGAGAGGTCATAACACGAAACCCATAACATGCATGAGATGGGCGGCATGATTTACATGCCAGGCGTTTCGTTAATGGGATGTATACCAACACTGCTATGGCACAACACGACAGCATGACGAACGTAAATGACAGGTCATAATATTAGAATCATGACACGCGTGTCATGACCGGCATGATTTACATGCCATGGTCCTGGCGCTATACTGCCGTTTCGTTAATGGGATGTATGGGCTCCGTCTACTGACCAGAGGGCGCTACGTAGCTCTCTTCGGAAGGCTCATGGCATCTTCGACAATGCGCACCGGTGCGCACCGGAGCGCACCGGGGCGCCTGTGCGTCTTCGATAAATCGCACCGGTGCGCATTGGTGCGCACCCGTCGTCTTCGGTAAACAGGGCGCACCCTGTCGGGGCACTTTTTTTGTTGCTCCGAGGCGCTCCTAGAAAATCGGCGGAGCGCCGCTGTGCAATCCCAGCATTCATTGCGTGCCGCGCGTAGCAGACGGTCAGCAGACGACGCGGAACGGCCGGTATGGCGACAGCTAGAAAAGTAGCGCGACTCGAATTTTTGGAAGCCTTGTCGTCAAGTTCATCCGATGAGGACAGCGAAGATGAACTTTTTTTGAGCTTGGTGACAGGGCGCAGCGATGAAATACCGAAAGTGCGCAATTTCGTGGGGGAAACCGTCAAGCTCTACTCCGACGTCGACGTGAGTAATTTAATACTTATATATAATTTAAAAGTGTGCGGAATTGATCAAGCTTGTTGGTACTATTAATAGCGGAAAACAGCGCGAAACAACGAAGACATCCTGTGTCATAATAAAACACAACAGAACTTCTCGCGTACGTTGTCGTCTACTCGTTACCTATCTGCTTCATGCATTGTGAGCAATTTATTCAGCTCTTGAATAGTTACTTACCCGACAGAATATCATCCAGTTGACGCTTCGTCATTGCAACCGAATATTTTTTCCATCAACAATCACATCTACCGACGCGCTCATTGTGGAGCAGACGATGCAAGGAGCCGGCCGGAGCACAGTGGGCGCACGGTTCGAAGCGCGCCTTACGCTAGGCGGCGCTAGCAGTGCGCACCGAAGTGGTGCCTTTTGTCTTCGGTATTATTTGCATTTGCTTCTGCACAGAACCGGGGCGTTCTGCCCCCTTTTGGTTTTGGAGAAGTTATCGACTGCTCCGGGGCATAATTACCGAAGATGCTATCAGTCTCGCACGGTGGAAACCGAGGCGACAGCGACGCGCGCGTTTCTTCGCTGCTTTCCGGGCGTGCTGCGAACCACACGAACGCTCGCGGCGTCGCCCTTTGGAACAGTTTGCCGCAGGTTTGGAGCGCGCGTCTCAAAGGAAATAAATCGAAAGAAGGTGGGACGGGCGGTCGCTGCTGCTATAGAGTTGGAGACGCGCAACGCGTTCGCGTATTTCCCTGTAACAGTCTGCCCAATTTTTTACTTCATCTCTTTGTCTGAAAACCACGATGTGATTGTGAGAGGCGCCGCAGTGGGGGTTTCCGGAAATTCGGCGATCTGCAGTTCTTTTATGTCCGATGATTTGAACAAAGCTGAATTATATGAATCCTGAAATTTTGTAGCAACGGAAAAAGACAAGAAAGGAGAAGGCAAGTAAACTGCGAAATAAAGAAAGTGCGAACGAGAGAGTGAAAGAGAGAAAAGAACAAAAGATTGAGAAATGAAGGGCAAAGAAGGGCAGCGAGGAACAATTAAAGGGACATAGAATTAGAGCGCAGAAAAGAAGGCAGAAGGCGAATAAATAAATAAATAAATAAATAAATAAATAAATAAAGTTACAGTTTCGCCAGAAGAGCGACGCAATGAATGGGATATCAATGTAGGATATAAAACCCCAGGTAAACCTAGCAGCTTTAGAGACATTCTCAATTCTATTCAACGTGGGCTTATTAAGTAGGCACCCACCTGAGGCTAAGTAAGCCCACCTGGGGCCTTAGGCGTGACCAGGACCAATGACCACGACATGCCGCTCGCTGAAGTGTGGTACTGATGAGAAACTGCACTCGTTGGCAGGCGGTCACAGTTTTTTTTACGTTCTATGTTGCTGCTGTACGGTCAGTTGGCGTGTGTAGCACGCTGTGGAATTGGAGCATAGGAGAAAGCGTTCACCTTACGGCACGAAGGAAGAGAGCGTACGTGAAGGTAGAAGACGAGCAGCGGCCTCGGCTCATTCATCATTACGTATGGCCGCGACGCGGGACACAGTGGATTACAGTGCACGCAAGTGTGGACGAGCACCCTGAGGCACATTTGCGAACAGTTTCTGCGGGCGCGCGCGCTCGAGGCTGTTTTTCAATGACAGTGTTGAAATGATCAGTGAGAAGAGCGCCTTGCTTCAGTGTGAGTAGAATTCTGCTAGAGCTCTTGGGCAGGCGTTTTAACGAGACACGGTGGCATGTTGGCCTGGATTTATCACGGTGACCGCCGCTTCCCCGCTCTGCACAGCCGGTGACCACATCGCCAGAAATGAGAGAGAGAGAGAGATGAAGTGGAGGGCGAGGGAGATGCTTCCAGTTCATCTAGCCCTCTCTCTCATTTATTGGCGATGCAGTTGTTGTTTTGTGCAGTTTAATGCCCCAAAAGGCCTCCGGAAATTTCGACCACCTGGGAGTCTTTAACGTGCACTGACATCGCACCACACACGGGCCTCATTTCGCCTCCATCGAAATGCAGCCGCCGCCGCCCGGATTCGATCCCGCGACCCTCGGATCAGCAGCCGAGTACCATAGCCACTAGACCATCATGGCGGAGCTTGGCGATGCGGTCGCGAAACGGCACTAGGGTACTGTATGACGGTCAGGCGGCAGAGATAACGGCGCAGGAGAGCTGAGAGCTAAGTTATATTGTGTTGTCCTCTGGCACGGGCTTCACACCGAGTGACCGCGGTAAGCAGCATGAACTTTGCGCCGTCGAGATATTTTGGCCAGCACAGCGGCGTCAAGCAAGCGCGTACTTTGCGGTGCTCGCAAACGCATTTGCCTGAGCACTATGAGTGGAGGGCATTGCCGGCCTAAGCTCCGTGTTTTATAGCGATAGCAATTATATGGACAGTCTCGACGAATTTTTGGTATCGCCGTTGCCGTCGCCGCCACGTCCCGTATAAATTCAAAATTGATAACAACCCCCCGCGCACCCCACTTTCTTCCCGCGGGTAAATGGACGCGAGCGGGGTGAAGCAGAGGGTGCGGCTGAAGCAGAGAACAAACGAGCACTGTCCATCTCCTTTGCTCGGAGCGCGCATGAGATAACAGCACACCGCTCGGAAGGCCTGAGCCGAAGCGGACAAAGAACGCCCCATCCGTCTTTAACAAGCATCAAAAGACGCGATGGGGTAGGGGATGGGGGGGAGGCAGCTGTCGCTCGAGCACCATATGCGGACATTGTGCATGCGCCGTCGCCTGTCTCGGCCGCCATCAGGCGTGCAGTGCACTGCGTGGCAGCGCCTTGATCATGTGCCCCATTGCAGGCGCCTCGCATATATTCGCAACGACGCCAATGCCCTCGCCACACAGCGCACGCCGCTTAGCGCGGTGGCGCGGTGTGTAGCTTGGGCCAGAAGACGTCAAAACAACATGACTTAGCTCGCAGCTATGCTGGACCGTGGTCTCTCGGCCACTCGACCGTCACATGGTACTGTACGCAACTGCACCTTTACTGAATAAGCGCACGTCCCCTACAATACAGATCGCACCCCTAAAGATGCTTCTCTTACTTCGTGTATTATACCATGTATGCCTATCGCATTCATTACTTCGGCCTTCTGGCGCAAGCTGTGTTTTTAGGGGCGAAGCTCCTTATGGCATCACGTGCGGCCCGTCCGGTATGTCCATCTGCCGTAGCCAGTAGCGTCTCCCGTAGCATACAATAGATGGCGCTGTCCCATAGAGATGCATGGAAACTGCAGTTGGGTGACGATATACTAGATGGCGCTGGTCGTCATCGCCCTTTCTCGTCTAGTTTCCTAGATGGCGCTGTCCCATAGAGATGTGTGCATTATGGCGGTTGGGTGACTGGACACTAGATGGCGTCATCACGGTGAATATGCCGCCTCTCTCCTCTCTCGCCCCCACTCTCTCCCTTTCCCTCCCTCACAACCGTTCAACGCCCCCCCCCCCCCTCTCTCGCCTCGCGATGCCGACGCAAGCAGCGTCTGCTAGCGAGTTTCTTCATTGAAAAAAACGACCGCTCGTGCTACACAACCGTTCACTGACCACCCCGTATATATGGCACTGGATTTTGACCTCCACCAAGGTAGTGCCTGTGTGCGATTTCTCCTGTGCGTGATGAGACAATGAAAATTCACAGCGTACATGTAAAATTGAACAGAGCTGCGAGTCACCATAACTCTCATCGACCCTTTAGTATAAACGCGCACGATCTCACGTCGTTGATGATGTACTGGGCAGAATTCACGGTTTACCGATGAACTTCCGCAGCTTCGCCCACTCATCATCATTCACTCCGTGGATATGCTGTAATTTTTTTCTTAGAGATTTCGGTCTCCTCCTCCTCCTCCTCCTCTCTCTCTCTCTCTCTCTCTATATATATATATATATATATATATATGTGTGTGTGTGTGTGTGTGTGTGTGTGTGTGTGTGTGTGTGTGTGTGTGTGTGACGTACGTAGCGAGCAAGAGATGGAAGGCGAAGGCGACGAAGATGAGACGCGTGCAGTGGAATAAAACCACCTCGTACCTCGAAATTGCTCCCACTAGTTGATTAAAGCTCAAATTATTTTATTATGGTTCATTTCTATTAAAATAGTCTATCATTCTCTAACATTTCATTCTTACTTACGTTACCGATTCTTTATTCTTCCTTTGTTTTAGCTCAATTTTTTCCGTCTTTATATTGACCGCCGGCTTCATGGCCAATCCCCCGTAGTGGGCAAGAGCCAAACTTCAAGGAAAAAAGAAAGAAAGAAACCATGGCGCATCAACCACGGCACGGCTCCCGTCTCTAGCCTCACACGAGTTGGCAGGATGGAGACCTAGTAGCCACCACATCAGCCCCGCATCATCAACGACGGCGCCAACGCCGTGTCTTGACTGAATGCCACCATCAGACATGGATATCCTCTATATTACGTGCCAGCCACATGGAAGCATCATCAGCGGACCTTGACATCCCCAAGCACACCGGATCAGCGGACGATGGACCCGTGGAGGATTGGTTTGACCTCTTCGAACTCCACGCTACCGCTGCTTCATGGTCGGAACGGGAGATGGTCGCCAAGTTCAATGATTACGTAACCGGTGAGGCCTTCCGCTTTTATCTCACCCAGATCTTTCAAAACAATGAAGCGTGGAAAAAAATCAAAGAAGAAATGGTCGCCCGATTAAAAAAAAAATATCACGAAGACCCGCCTACACCCTACCAGATAGAGAGAGTTCAGCCGGCGTCGTCATAAGCCGTATCCACGCAGCAGTCCTGTTTGCCAGACACCTCATACTAGGAATTTGTCAGCGACTGTGCCATATTATAATTCGTCTGAGTACGCAAAACGCATTCGAACGCTCAGCACGAATCTACAATCCCCAACAATGAACCGAAACCGTAACCCCGCTGAAACACATCGAAGCCATTTCTCCAAAAGACTCAACCTTTTACCTGGATGCCCATCTGCATAAAAATTACCGCTGTACCCTGTACTGCCCTGCAGGTCTCGAGTTACTCCTAAACCGCTCCATGTATTTCTTTCTTCGTCTCATATACGTGACCCACCACCTGGTTTTGCACCGAGTGAAACTTTTCTCGTTTGCAACTCTCACCGCATGCCTCGCAACGTCTCTACGTCCGCGGTAGACAGGTCGATCCAGCGGGAGAATGCTGGGCCAAGCCACGGCCCTTTCACCGAGGCCCACGACATAAAAGGGTTCAGCACAATGATTTCGCAAGACGGCTCGCAGTTTCAATCGACACACGCTCAAGCCATGCATGTTGGAATGTCATCCAGCGGACAGCTATTTGAAGATCGACGCGATACGAAAATCTCAATCAGCACAAATTTCAACAAAGAAACCCAAAAGACACCTATTGCTTCTGGTGACATGGAGAAAGCTTACTTCCCGCCAGCACACTGCGCTGAGACCGCCAAGAGTGCATGTTCTCTAGACGAGGAACACTATTCGTTTCCATATGAAACAGCCGAACTATTCACCGCTGGAGCTCTAATTGAGACGAAGTTTCTGCGGAACTCCCTTGAGACAGTTACTCATCAGGAACTTCGAAACAATTCAGAAGCTTCGAGTGTACCAAGCCCCATATATTATCCTGTGACACAGGCGTTTTCAAGGAACGGTATCGTAAAAGCGTCTGGAAAGCCTTCCAACACAATACCTTCGCTGCCCTGTGATCCTCACAGTACTTTACCTGGCACCGCCATCCTGTTGAACACATCGAGCTGTGTAGATAATCGGAGCTTGCCTGAAGGAGTGTCACATCAGCGACAGTCGCAGCAAAGCCAGCGACAGCAGCAGCCCCAGCACAAGCAAATTGACGAACGCGAGAAACCACGACAAAGGCACCTACAAAGACAACGACGAACGCAAATTTCATCGAAAGCTCAACTACAGAATAAGGAGAGATGCCGAACTGCAAGCATGCTGAACAGCAGAAGGCCACTTCATGATGTAAGCAGACTTCACAGAATGGGAAAGCGGCAGAGATACCTTCTACAACGGAGACCAGGCCTGCACCTACGATCGAAGCAACCGGGACACCACCAAAGGAAACGACGACAAAGGGAAAAAACTACCCGTTCTACTCCCCAGGAACGCAATCATCGCCCCATCAGCTTCAGTCGACGAGCACGAAAACTGGGAGCACAAACAGTCCAGTGCTTACGGTATGCGAGCTGCCGATGCAACAACGTGTCCCAATATTATTCAACTATGACCTTTCTACAAGTTGTGTCCTCAGTATTGCCGATGTGTTGCGCATGCTTACGTCGTCCGCAACGTAGCAGCCAGCCTCGGCCGCCAGCGACCAAGATTTCTCCGGACTGCGCCACCCTCCGCTTTGAAGCTTTTTCAAGTTTACGGAAGTCACTTGGGACATGTGGAACTGTCTGTGCATTGTGACTTTTCCTTGTTTGTGTTTCCTCTCCTTGTTTTGTTTTTGACACTCTTACTGCTTTCACTTCTTTCGGGGGGAGGGGGAATCATGTGACGTACGTAGCGAGCAAGAGATGGAAGGCGAAGGCGACGAAGAAGAAGAGACGCGTGCAGTGAAATAAAACCATGGCGCATAAACCACGGCACGGCTCCCGTCTCTGCCGAAAGCCACGTTGGCGATAGCCAGGATGCCAGGATGCACAGGATGCCGAAAGCCACGTGGAAATGTCCATATAATTGCCATCACAAAAAATAAAGAGCCACGCACTTGACAAGGCTAGCTATAGCGCGGCTATATTATTTACTGCTTTATTTTTTATGTCAACTGCTATACCTTACAAGTAAAATGAGTGGCACTTTGTAAGTTCGCCATAGCCTCAGCACCGAACATGCAGACGTGCTTACCTGACTTGCACCATCCTTCTTCGTCAAAAAGTTCAAGATTTTCCTTGGGCCGCTTGTAGTAGCCTCGGGTCATGCCTTCGATATGGAACCGGATCTCGCCTATCTCCTGTGGGCCAAGTTTCTTACCCGTGGTGAAATCCACAACCTGAAGGTGCAAAAAAATAGTTTGGTGTAAGGTGCGGAATACGGATGGAAAATATGTTCCTTTCCCCTTCAAAACAACAGCTAGCACTTGTGGCGCTTTGCAAGCTGAGCAGCGATGTTCATTGGCACTTAGCGGGTGCGGGTCTGAGTCCGTCACACACGCATTTCATCATGGTCCGGGGCTTCAGGAAACACCTCACAAGGCCCCCTCGTAGGTCTTTATGGAAACTTCTGCACACGACCATCGTCCTGTAACTCACAACAGAGGAATAAAGACAGCTTGTCTATGCCTGCTCAGCTTCGTCATACAAAGCCAGCATTAACCATGAGTTCGCAACGACAAACAGTAGTACACAGTCGCCGTGACCCTAAGCCTAAATTAGCGAACGCATTTGATTGATTTGTGGGGTTTAACATCCCGTAACTAGCTCTCATTATGAGAGACGCCGTAGTGGAGGTCCCCAGAAATTTCGACAACCTGGGGTTCCTTAACGTGCACTGACATCGCACAGTACACGGGCCTCAACATTTCGCCTCCATGGAAATGCAGCCGCCGCGGCCGGGATTCGATCCCGCGACCTTCGGATCTGCAGCCGAGTGCTATAACCAATGGACCACCGTGGTGTGGCACGAACGGATTTTTACATTGGCCACATATACCTATCAATTCGCGTATCTTACCGAGCAGTGGTTAATAGTCAGCATAAACTACCTACATAGAATAGACTTGTCCACACTTCGCATACCATGACTAGTTTTGGGCTAGTAAATGGAACGCATATTTTGTGTGTATGTAGCGAACGTTATCTATGCTATATGTCATTAATATTAATTTATTTCTTTCAAAATGCTGTCGCCATGAGCGATAGGGCACCCTACGGTCCAGCCCCGTCCTGCCGATCCAGCTCGCCCTCGCGCAAGGGCCAGAAGCTGCTAGCCGTATATGGGTCTCGAAACCAGGGAACGACCCGTCGGTCGTCTGAGAAGGCGCCGTCATCTGGTTTGAGCTCAATAAATGCTACTGCTACCGGATACTGTTGGCCGTCATGGCCGCCACAGGGCGGGTATTGTGAATATGCACTCAACGTAGAAAGAAAGCAAGCGCAACGTAGTACAATGAAAAGTAAACTGCAGATAATAAAATATATAGGAAAACTACAATAAGACACATATTTCTCAACGGTGGAATAGAGCTACTACATGCAATATCAAATAACTACAGAATGTATTTTCAGACAACATGACAGCGATATCCGTACAGTACTAGTGATGACGAGTTTTTATAAAAGATTAACATATTCTTCAAACCTTCCAGTG
Source organism: Hyalomma asiaticum (assembly GCA_013339685.2). Lineage (NCBI taxonomy): Eukaryota > Metazoa > Arthropoda > Arachnida > Ixodida > Ixodidae > Hyalomma > Hyalomma asiaticum. Next base: position 29,719 of record JABSTT010002169.1, on the reverse strand, counting down.
CTTGTGGAGTTCAGTAAAGGCTCTGGCAAATGGTTGCACTCTTTTATGTTTTATCGTTCCAGTAAAGAAACAATATGCGCGTAGCTTGATAGGGTGCGGTTTGAAAATTAAGGAGCTTTATTTATCAAAAAAAGATATTTTATGGGTACGAAGTTTCCGGCGTTGAACCAGCGCAGGCAATTTATGGTGGTCATACAGGTAGAGAGATGATGCAGCGACATGGCGTCATTAATTCTACGAACGTAATTCTTTTACTGCGCTGTAGGACGCCATGTATTCCAGTTTTTTATGCATGCACGCACCGTCCGATAAATGCCGTAATAATGAATCCATCACTGCCTCATGATGTATGAATCATGGTCGTCACCGATCCCGACCTATGAAGCACGAGACCGATCACTGGAAGAGATCCCAGAGCCGACGTGTCAGTCTCCCGGAAATGATTCCATGAAAGCTCGAACAATTAGATTTTCGGCCCCCTTCGGCGCAGAGAAAAAAACGCCAGCAGTGGTTCAGAGACAGAGTCAGAGCAAACGGCGACCAAAAAAAAAACAAAACAAATAAATTCTCATCGACCGGGCAGTTACACAAAACGAGCACAAACAAGGCTCTTCAGAATGCAAACATAGATGGGCTACAAAGTTACACGAAACCAACGACAAACGAACAAGCTTGCGCACCGCAAAACAGAATGAAACACAAAGGATTCCCATTGACCGAAGTCCCTAGAGGCGCCTTCTCCACTCGCAGCTTGTAGGCAGGGCTCGTCAGCTGGCTCGTGGAGCAGCGTCTTCTTTCTTGTTCGTGCTGAGTCACATACGCTTACGATTGTTACGACTGCTCTTCTAGGTCTGTGGTCAATTCCTTATGTTGCCTTGGAAAGCCGTTCTCGAAGGTTCGGTGCGGCCCGCGTGATACAAGCACGCGCAAGGGCTAGGAACCTTCTTCCATTTTCTCGGTCCTTCGCCACTCGGACGGTACCTCCTTCTCCCTCTCAAGGCGCAAGGAGCGTCGGTATGCACTCTCCGCCTCCTCTCTCTCCCTCCGTTTGCCTTGCGCGCTTGCTCGCCGCGATAAGAAGCTTTCTAAAAAAATATCGCCTTCTGGAGATTAAGCCACTTGCAGCGTGACCTTGGGCGCCTCTTCTGTGCGTGCCACTTCTTTTTTTTCGGCTTTCCTTTCATCTCGAGGAGGGGTTTCTCGTCGAAATGGGCACTATTTTTAGTGCGACTTCTGCCATGTCCTTTCATTCCTGACTGTTCTACGAGGGCGCCCTGTGATTCATAGGTTGGAATATAGCAAGGTGATAAAACGCGTCACAACATCGTAATTTGTAGCCTTATGGGCATAGCATCCATTTGTTCTTATGTTATTACTTAGACGCGTATTCACTATGCATTTATTATAAGTGTCGTTACTTTGACGAGTGTTCCCCAAACCCGCATGGTATTGCGAGGAGTATAAGCGTATGCCAAGCGTAACACAGACTGACTGACAGGCAGGCCGACAGAGATAGATAGATAAACGCACAGGCGGGGAACATGGGAGGTGCTATTCCTTAGATGATAGTGAAAACAATAAACGTGGTTTATCTGTAAGCATCACATACCGTATTTTTGTGGCGCCTTCAAATACGTAACTTATTGGCAGACTCCTTACCGGACGTCTTGCATCCATGCGCGTAGCTCTTTTATTTTTGTAATTTATTGTCAGTCGAGCTCGACAAAGACGCTTGCGCATATCGAGTGGGCCATTCGTGGCCTCTCTCGATCATTGCCCTCTTTGCGAGTTTCGTGAACGATACACACCGGGAACACAGCTCTCAAGAATCGAGTGTGCTCCCACTTCGCTGAATCCATAGGTTTCATATTGACACGCGCGCTTGTTTTCTGTAGGGAAGTGCCGTGATCACTTTCCTGTGACGCGCTGCGGAGCCCTGCTTATCTTGCTTGCTTGCTTCGAGAACCGCATCGACATTTAAGAAACTTTCCATGCCCGACACACATATGGAGTGCCTTCCAGGTTATCAGTGATAACACAAGAACGCGCTATGACGTGTGTATAAAAGCAGACGCTTTTCGCCGCTGGTCAGCCTGTCTATCGAAAGATAACGACTGTTCACGTCGCTGTCGTCTTGCTGTGTGACTTGCTTTGCCTTGATGCGCACAGGCGCGCCCAATAAACAGTTAGACTGACAACGCCTTGAGTTTTACTGCATTCTTTATCGCCACGGCCACGTGACATCTGGTGGAGGTGCTTACCCTGAATGTACCGTACGCCCCCATCCAGCAGCAAGAGAAGCGCACACCGAAAAGAAAACTCCAACCCTGTCCTTCGAGCTAGCTGCAGACAGGAAGGACAACCGCCAGAATACCAGCCGCTCCCCGACAAGAACAAGAAGACAAGGGCTACGGCAAAAAGAGCATCCACTGTGATGCTGGCTGTGTATGCGGCAAACGTCGTCATGCAGCAACCGAAAGAGCCGCCAACATTCAGCGGATCCTCATACGAGGACACGGGAAGCTACGTCGGCACCTAAGACCGCGTAGTCGGCTTCAACAACTGGGTCATCGAAGACAAGCAACGGCACGTTTATTTTCACTGGAAGGCGCTGCCAGGACATGGTTCGAGAACCGAGAGTCCACGCTTCAAACCTGGGACATGTTTCGCGCCACTTTCTTAGAAAGTTTCGCAAGGATCATGTGCAAAGAGAGAACCGCATCACTTCTAGGGACACGCGTGGAGTTCCCGAATGAAAACATCATGGTCTTTATGGAAGAGAGGACGCTACTTTTTTGCCACGCCGATGCCGACTGGTCAGGTGAAGCTACAACTGCTCATACGAAGAGCGACGCAGAAGCTCTTCGCCAGACTGACAAGGAACGCACCGTAGACCTTCCATATGTTTCTCTCTGAAGCGACAACTCTAGCATAATGCATCTGCATTGTCATTTGCACGTGTGTACAAGGATACCCCTGCGCATGTCTGAACCCAACAACAGCTCTATAAATTACCGGAGCTGTATGCAATAAAGCATTAATTCTCGTTCGCACCTCCAGTGTGTTACATGGTGTCAGAAGTGGGCGGCGGTGTAACACCGCCGGTCGTGTCGACAGTGTAGATCGGCAGACCAAAAACGCCGCAGCGGGATCCGCCGCACTAAATTCGCAATTATGGCATCGTCAATAATTCCACCGCTGAAACTCCTGGACTCGACAGGAGACGCCCTTCACAGCTAGACCATATAGAAGAAAGAGTTCGATATTTATGCAACGGCAACGAAGCTCACAGAGGAAGCAAAGAACTTTCAGGCTGCAAGTTTCCTGAGACACTCGGTTAAGAAGCGAGGAGACTATTCTACACTTTGACGTTTGAAAGCGAGAACGACAAGGACGACATCAAGATTCTCGTCCAAAAATTTGAAGCACCCTTCAAGCCAACAACGAACCTGACATTCAACGAATTCCGCTCTGGCTCTAGAATTGGCAAGATGGTGCGTCTTTCAGTGGTTGGCTTACAGAGCTATGGACACTGGCACAACAGTGTGAATTTGGCCAGCGTGAAGGCAGCATGTTGCGAAGTAAAATTATCTTTCGAATCAGTGACAAAGTGCTTGAGCAGAGGCTCGTGTTGGAAAATCCGTCTTACAGCAAAACTGTCGAAATCTGCCGTGCAAGAGAACAAGGCAACGAACGTTTCAACGAAGTACAGGGTGTGTGGTGTAGCCGAATTGACGCAGTGAAATCAAGAGCAAACTCTTGCTTTAGAGGTGGTTCCAATAACCGCAAGGGTGGAAGTTGTCCTGCTCTAAGTAAGCAGCGCCACAAATGCGGAAGCCTCAAGCATTTCGCATGCTGATATCAAAAACCGCAGTCACAACACAACGAAGCACGAAGCGTACAAGAAGTTCAGGTATCACAAGGTGAACTTTTCCTTCAGACACTTGAAGTCAATACCGTAGATCGATTTGATCGTTGCTCTTCGGGTGTTATCATCGCAAGCATGTACGTCATGCGCAAGACTGACACCGTTGCCAGCTGCTGTGTGATGTCCAAGGCAGTGTTCCGTCGCATAACATCCAAGCAGGCGCAGCCATGTTCGACTACCCTGCGCACATTTTTCGGACACAAAGGAATCGCATCAAAAAAAGAGTAAAGTTGCCTGTGAGCCACAAAAGGAAAGTGCACCGAAGCATAATTTTTCATCTTGAAGACGGAGGTCCCAGTGACACTAAGTGGCTGCATTGCTGAACGTCTTGGCATGAAAACCCGCGTAGATTCAATTGAGGCGGTCAGCAGCAATGAAACTAAAGGGTTGGAAGGTATTCCAGTAAAACATGTTGTAGGGCTAGTTGGTTCATAGTATTGATGAAAAGACGCATTCCAGCCCAGGAAAACAGAAGAACACAGGAAGAACACAAGGAAGACAGGAAAGCGGCTGCTTTCCTGTCTTCCTTGTGTTTTTTCTGTCGTTCGAAGATGCTTATCAAGGCCTAAGAGAATTCAAGGGCGTTGTCTACCATATGCAGCTGAAACCCCATGCTCAAGGTACGGTTAAACTAGCAAGAAGAATCGCTGTTGCTCTACAAGACCGCGTTCAAACAGAACTCCGAAGGATTGAAACTGACGGGGTCGTCGGAAAGGTAACTGAGCCAGCTTCTTGGGCAAGCCACATGATGGTCGTGGTAGTTAAAAAATAAAAAAGACCAAATATGTTCAGACCCGTCAGATTTAAACAAAGCTATCCTCAGGGAGCACTACCACTCCCAGGAGTCAGGTACTTTTCCAACTTGGACGCATCATCGGGGTTCTGGCAGGTGCAGTTGCACAAGCCGAGCTCACAAATATGTACTATGAGCATACCGTATGGCAGATATAGGTTCCTGCGCATGCCGCTTGGCATAGCATCCACTCCAGAAGTCTTCCAACGACCCATGCACGGAGTAGTAGAGGGTCTTCCTAGTGTAGCCGTTGTGATGGACGACATTTTGGTCTGGAAAAAAACTCGCGAGGAGCATGATAGCAACCGCTCAAAGTTGCTGACGCATTGCCGAGAACACAATTTAAAGCGTAAGAAAAACAAATGTCATTTTTCCCAGCCCCGAGTGCGCTACATGCGACATGTGCTCACCAGAGAGGGACTCTGCCTTGACCCTGAAAAGTTGGAGGACATTCTGAAGTGATCAAGGGCTCAAAATTGTAAGGAGCTTCAAGTTTTTCTGGGGGCGGTCAACTTTGTGCCGCGCTTCGTGCCCAACGTGTTCGCTCTGTCTGCTCCACTAAGAGACCGTTTAAGGAAAGATATCGTGGAATTGAACAGACGTGCAGGAAAATAGTTTTCAACAGCTCCGTGCCAGTCTTGTGCAAGCACTAGTCTTGGTTTATTTCCAACAGGACCAGCCCGTGGTATCGTTTGTTGAAGCTAGTGAGTACGGGGTGGGGGCCGTGCTCTTGCAAAATGGACAGTCAGTCACTTACTCATCACGTTCGCTAACCGCAGCACAACAGCGGTATGCAGAGATTGAAAAGGAGACCTTGTCAATTGCCCACGATAGTACGAAGTTCCGAGATTACATATTTGGACAGCCGTAAGTAACGATCGAATCGAATCACAGACCGCTGGAAACAACATTCAAGAAGCCTTTGTGTGAATGCCCAAAACGCCTACAACGCACGAGGCTGGTGCTTCAAAAGTTCCCAATCATGATCACATACAAACGAGGCAAAGAACTCCTAGTGACCGATGCTTTATCGCGTTTTCCAAGTAAAGTCGAATTGCGTGAAGAAACTGAGCAGCTTCATGTGAATGTCGTTTCTCCTTTGCCCATTGCACACAACCACCTCCGTAGCATCCGTGAGGAAATGTAGAATGACGCAGTCATGTCGCAATAGCTTCATTATTCCGGCAGAGAGGCCCGAACCAAGGCTTGAAGTACCAGGTGCCGTGCGACCATTTTGGGCCTACCGAGGCGAACTGCATACAAAGGACGGCATGCTGCTTCGGAGCAACAAGCTAGTGATCCCGCCAATGAAGAACCTCGAAGTCCTCCGCATACAGCACGCAGCACACGGGGGAGAAGAGAAAATGAAGGCAAGGGCACGACAGGTGGTGTTCTGGCCTAACATGAAGTGTAACATTCGGACATTTCCAATTCTTGCGCTGTATGCCAAAAATACAAAAACAGAAATGCAAGGCTCCTAATGCTCAGTCATCCGGTGCCCAGCCTACCTTGGCAATCCGTAGGTATAGACGTATTCTCGTATGTGGGCCACGAGTACGTGATTACAGTAGACTTTTACTCATTTTTTCGAGATCCGCAAGCTTCACCGCACAACAGCGCCGGCAGTGACACAAGCAGGCACGGAAGTTCTAGCGACGCATGGTATTCCTGCCAAAACCTGCACTGATAATGGACCTCCATTCAGCAGTGCAAATTTCAGGTCTTTCACGTTTCATTTCCACATCAACCACGTCACATCTTGGCCCCGCTATCCACGTGGAAAAGTTACGGCAGAGCGTGCTGCTCAAGAGGCCGAAAAGTTGCTCAAAAGAGGCTGATTTGGAACCTAGAATTTTGCAGCGCCATGCTGGAATGGAGAAATTCGCTGAGAGACGACCTCCTGCAGTCGCCAGCTGAAAGGTTAATATGCCTATGCACCCGGACGAGGCATCCAGTAATGGACTGTCACCTAGAGCCAAAGACCATTCCCTCTGAAACCGTCCGAAGATGCCTAGAAGATATCAGGTCCAGGCAACAACAATACTACAAGTCTGCTAGATGTCTGCCAGATCGTCAGAGAGGGTCTACAGTGTCAGTCTGTGACATCTTGCAGAAAACCTGGGCTCCAGCAATTGTTGTTGTTACGGCAGGCGCGCCCCGATCCAACATATGAGATGCTGGCAGCGGGCACCTACGTCACACAAGAGAGCATCTGCGAGCTGCGAAAGAACTGGAGGAACTACCTTCCCAAACGCAACCGCCAGGCGAGACTTCGACTGACCAGACAACTCCTGAAAACGAGCTCCGAAGTACGCGCCTGCGAAGGGCACCAGAACGGTTTCCCTTGCCAGAGCAACGTGCTTAACCTTTTTTTTCCTTCTTTTTTCCTTGCGCTTCTAGTTTTTTCTTATGTTGTTGAAAAAAAGATGTAGAAGAATGCATCTGCATCGTCATCTGCACATGTGTACAAGGCTACCACTGCGCATGTCTGAACCCAACAACAGCCTTATAAATACCTGAGCTGTTTACAATGAAGCATTCATTCTCGTTCGCACCTGCCCTGTGTTACAACAACAATTGAAAAGATTCTCCGAGGCGACAACAACTGAAAAGAGCGTACCTGGCAATACAATCAGCACTTGTCACCAAAGTACGGAAAAGTAGAAGTACTCGGCCCCGACGAACTACGCAAGACCATAACGGCTAGAGATTGCGAAGAACTGCGCCGCATGTTCCAGTCGTCTCAGACCCAAGTAGGCGTCCTGGAAGACAATGTTTGCGAGGAAGTCCAGTGGTCTCTGCCATTCCTTGAATAGCTGCAAACACAACCGGAGGCGACAATATACGCAGCTTGGTGCACGTCGAGCTGCCACTTGTCCACGCCCCCGCGGTTTGTTCGCCAGGCGCTGTCGCCACCGCCGACGCCATCTCGCCCACATGCCGACAAGCACTACCGTTCGACGAAAACCGACGTATAGCGTTCCCCGACCAACGTCTGCTCTGCTAACACTGCGAAGCCTGTCATACCTACCGCTAGTGCCAGTACCGTGAGATGTCGCTGAGTAGCTTCAACATGCACGTGCCTCGTCCGCGCCATCGCCGACTACATCGCCGGAGTACAGGGGCAGCAACGACGACCATCCCGTTCACCTTCGCCTGGCCACTGCATCTCTCTGTAAAGGCGGAAGTACACCGGCCCAACTCGGTGTCGATCGTGCAGTCCATAGCCTGAACACTAAAGGCAGTAACGGATGGAGGTACCGCTGCTGCAAGATGCAATGTGAAGATCCTCCGCCGGCCCCGACGACCTCCCGAGGACGTCTCAGCCTAGCGCCCCGCCAGAGTATTCAGCATAGCTATTCGATGCCTAAAGATTAGTGGAGTCAACACAGCAGTGGAGCTAGCTGACGTGCCCTTGATTTGACGCATTGCCCTAACCGCAACGACAGATGGCGGACCACCGAGCTCGACGTAATTATCGACGGCCACATCGTCACCGCCTGAGTCGACACGGGAGCCGATTACTCTCATCAGTGGTCTTTTCGTCGCGAAGTTGAAGAAGGTAAAGACTGTCTGGGAAGGACGAGATATCCGAACAGCAGGGGGCACCTTATAACACCGACTGGAATCTGCACGGCGAGAGTAGCAAATGAAGGCCAGACTTATTCGTGAGTATTGTGGTCCTGCGGCAGCGCTCAAGAGATGTCATCCTAGGCATGGATTTCTTGGACCAGTACGGCGCCGTCGTTTACGTAAGATTGAGGCCAATAACACTTTCCGGGGCCAATAACACTTTCCAAGGGCAATGCGATGCCGCCAGATGGGAACGCTGGTTACCGTGCTTTCAATATTACGAAAGAGCAGGTCGCCGTTGCGCCGCTCTGAAGCATTATCTTTTTGTTCAGCACTTAGAGACCTGCACGCCCTCCTAAGCCGCCAAATGTGTGCTGCAAGAGGGACAGTCAAACTGTGCAGCAGCGAAAGGAAGGTAATAATGAAAATCTTCGGGAACAAATGCAGGCACCTGTATCCAAGTACTTGTGCGACCGACTACTGACAGCCGGAAACTACTTGCCCAGCGGCCATAGTAAGCGGCCACCACCAAGGAGTAGCGGGATACCCTGGCGTCGTGGGGCCGCAGTGAAGGGGAAGCGTCACCCTCGTCGAATCATCGAAACCGAAATACAATGGCATTTTCGTGTGTCATTTTCCATGAGGGAGCGATAGTGGCGGCAGGAAAACGGGGACTCCAGGGAGGGCTTGTATCCCTGAATGACGTGCTGCGTGCGTGCGATCGTCGTAAAGTGGAATGTGTATATAAGGAACGCCGTTACCCCTGCCGTTCCTTCGTAAATGTAACGCGCTCCCGTTACAGTTCCACCAACCCTAAATGGAACGATGGCGTTCCCTCGTTCCTCCCAAAAGGAACTCGTTCCAGGAACGTCGTTCCTTGGAACGACGTTCCGTACAGCACTGGTGTAGAAAAAAGGACGAGCAAAAAGAAAACCACGCATCTCAGCCTCCCTCTCCCGCTGATGGACAACCAAGTGACCTTGGAGAGCCCGAACGGGGGGTTCTTCCCCCAGTGTTTTCGGAGAAGTCGGGGTGAGGGGGAATCGGCAGGGCCCGCCCACGGACAGCAACGCTTGGGAAGAAAGGAGCAGCGGTGGCATCGGGGGAGACTCGGTCCAACCGTCGCGAGAAGTTGTAAAGTCAAAGAATATAGCTATTTGCTCTGTTTCTCTTAAAATCGTGTCTGGCTTCTTTCTTTAAAGTTTAATACAGTTTTTCCCATTTATAGCCTTTTTCACATGGTGCCGAAACCCGGGAAAGGTAGTCAATAGAAGCCAGGACGAATTAGGACGGCATGGAGAAGCTCAAGGCGAAGCGACGGACACTACGGCGACAGAGCACGTTCATCATCAAAGAGGCCACCACAGCATTAGAAGGTACGGACACAGTACAGTTATCGGCTCTTCTACAATGCCTTGAAGTCAATAACAGTGAGCTACGAAAGGTCAACACCGAATTGGAACAGTGCCTGCCTGACGACATCTTTGAGGACGACTACGCCGAATCAGTGCAGTATGACGACAGAGTAAACAACACCATTGGACTTCTCCGGGCTAAAATCGCCGCTCCGGTCGCGACAATTGGTTCAACGAGCAACGGGCAAACAACGGAGCAAGTGCACGCAACACCTGTGCCAGTCCAACAGCGTGGAATTAAACTGCCCAAGCTGCATATGGAGACCTTCAGCGGTGAGCTATCCTCTTGGCAGGAATTTTGGGAATGTTTCAAGCAGGCAGTGCACGACAACGACGGTCTGTCAAAGTCACAAAAATTCCAGTACCTCCGGTCGCTTCTCACAGGAGCAGCTATGACCTCTATCAAAGGGCTGCAGGCGACCGAAGCCTGCTACGATGATGCCATAGACATACTGCAGCGTAGATACGGCGACAAAGAAAGGATCCAGCAAGAGCACCTTGGGAAGTTAAGGGCACTACCTCGAGTGTCCTCGTCGGCTGACGTAAGAGGACTCCGTCGATTGTTTGACCACATACAGATGCACAATCGTGGTCTGCCAGGACTGCGCGTCTGCGCGTCCACGTACTCTGCCATGCTATGTGACATAATCCTGTCATCGCTTCCTCAAGATATGATCGTGGAATTCCACAGACAAACAAGCCGAGCCAGCAAGCCTAACGAGTCAACAGATCAATCGGAAGGACGAGAGTCTTCCTCCCCGAGTGTAATGGCGGCCAGCGGCGACGGAAAACTTTCCGAGATTCTCGACTTTCTTCTTGTAGAGACAGAAAGCAGAGAGGGAGAGGAGGTGCTTCTTTTGTGAGTCAGGGGAACACGACACCGAGGCCTGCACAGCTCCCGTCCCGTTGAAAGAAAAACTAGCGAAGATCAATCAATCAATCAATCAAAATCTTTTATTTTCACCATTTCATACATAAGGTGAAAAAGGGAGAAACGGAGAAAAAGCCGAAAGTTCTTCGGCTTGACAAAGCTCCGGTCCCCCAGGCAGACAGTGGTGATGTTGGTTTCAAAACAATGGAAGAAAGCATGTTACAAAGTATAAAGCATTAAAGAAATAATAACATTTCAACTGAATATAACATGAACATTGGGATGAAAGGAAGGGAAGTGTATAAATGAAAACAAGTATACAGCAACTACAAAGTACAACCGAGAAACACTTTTTTATAACATAGAAAGAAAAGTACGATAGCAGCAGCATGAAAACCGCTGTGATTTTTTCCTTCCAAACACATGCTGTCATTGAGCCGCTACAGGAACAAGTCCAACATTTTATTTTTGTTTAGCGGTAACACATCAACACTTTGTTTGTTGAAATGATTAAGCAGGGAAGGCAGTGTATGGCAAAGGCGCTGTTGTCCATAATTAGTACGCGAAAAAGGGATTTGCCATGGGGCCTGACGGCGATATGAATATGTACTTTTATTTTCTTGTAGATCTGCGAGGGTTAGAAATGAATCTATTTTTCCTAGCATAGCACTCTTGTAGCATTGCAGAGTTTTCAGTTTCCAAATGTCACCAGCTTTTATTATTTTAATTTGCCGGATAAGCTCTTCCGTATGTTCGGAGAAAGAAACATTTGCAATGGCTCGAACTGCTTTCTTTTGAAGTGTTTCCAGCATCCGAATATTTTGTGCGGTGGTGTTACCCCATATGAGTGAGCAGTAAGTGAGGTGTGAGTGGAAGAGAGCATGATAAATGAGGCGCTTAATTTTATAGGGTAATGTATTTCGATAGCGATTTAAAAGACCAACAACTTTTCGCACTTTTGCACAAATATTGCCAACATGATCATTCCAAGACATGTGCGCTGTGAATATAACTCCGAGTGTTTTCATAGAGGACGTAATGGTAATCGTATACGGACCTAGAACAATGTTATCTGGGAATGTAGTAGAACTTCCTTGGGCACGGAAAATGACACATTTTGTTTTGGCTTCATTGAGAATCAAGCAGTTTGCCTTTGACCAGCGTTGAATTTTGTTACAGACAGTGCTAGCTATAGGCGTTATTTCTTCTAAGTCTTTTCCTGTAAAGAAAATGGAGCAGTCATCTGCATATGCGACAAACCTACACATATCACTAATTTCTACAATATCATTAATGTAATAAAGAAAAAATATCGGGCCAAGGATGCTACCTTGAGGCACACCCGCTGTTATAGGTTTTGTTTGTGACCTGTTGTCGTTAATTTCAACAAACTGATGTCGACTTTTTAAATAAGAGCGGATAAGTTCAAGTGTTATTCCTCGGAAACCGTATCGTTCTAGTTTCGTAAGCAACAGTTGGTGGTTGACTCTATCAAAAGCTTTGCTAAAGTATAATCCTAACGTTAAAAGCTTTTTTTCAATGTTCTGAAGAATGAGATCCTTTTGCATATTTAATGCACTTTCCGTAGATCGTTTTTTTCGAAAACCGTGCTGACATTCAGTTAGCAAGTTATGTTTTTGCGAAAAATTATCAATACGGACGTTGATAATTTTTTCGAGGCCCTTCGATAATATAGGAAGAATAGAAACTGGTCTATAGTTGCCAATATTGTTTTTATCACCCCCTTTATGTATAACTATTACTCGCGCTACTTGCATATTGCGAGGGAAAACTCCAGTCGACAGGGACGCGTTAAAAATGTGCGTTATAACAGGAGCTAGAAGGTCTATGGCATACTTAATTGGTCTGATTTCTAAATCGTCCATATCCCTACTGCGGCTATTTTTCAGACATAAAAATGTCGAAATCACCTCAGAAGTGTTAGTAGGCTTTAGAAATAGAGACTCCCTTAACGAGGTTAGGTGCAGTGTGGGCTGAATATCATGATCTACGCATCCCACTTTCACAAAGAAATCATTGAATAGGTCCGCAAGTTCTGTGCCGCCTATAGAAGTACCATCGATATTCAGTGTATCTATTCGTGTAGTGGCTGGCCTGCGATTTAGTGTATCGTTTATTTTTTCCCATACTTTGTTAGTTTTGCGCATGCAATCATTATTAAATATACGCGTGTAGTAGTCATTTTTTGCCTTTTCTTTTTCTTTGTTTAATTTATTTCTAAGCTGTTTATATTCTTTCCACTTCGACAAGTCCTTTGACTCGACAAAACACTGGTAAAGTTTATTCTTTTTGTTGATTTGTCTTACGAATTCTTTAGAAATCCAGGGCTTGCGCGATGGCTTTTGATTTCGGTAGCTCTGAATCGGAAATGATTTAAAGTAAAGCATTTTTAGTTTGTTCATAAACTTGTCATATGCCTCATTTGCATCCTTAATGGAAAATATGTCAGTCCAGTCTGTTTCGCGCACAGCTTCTCGGAATTTGTCAAGTGACTGAGCCGATATCTTGCGGTACGTTGCATTACCAGTGAACGTGCTTTTAGTTGACATCTTTCTTTCGAGGAAAAGATATATGGGCATGTGATCACTGATGTCATGGCTTATGATTCCCGATTTTGAGTTATCGATAGTCGAGTTTATTATGAAAGTATCTAGTAACGATGACGTAGTAGCGGTTACACGCGTAGGTGATTTGATTGCACTGTAGAAGTCATTGCACTCCAGGATTGACAAAAACTGTGTAGTAGCTGCTGAACTGGTCGTCATGTCGATATTAAAGTCCCCACCAAGTGTAAGTAGGTAGCCATTTTCATTTACAAATAACAGCAGATTGTCTAAAAACTGAAAGAAGTCAGAGTGGCTGGCATTAGGGGGTCGATATAAAACCGCAAATACCGTCTTTTCTTTTTTAATGCATAGAACTTCGTAATTTTCGGTAGCGACGCTATATTCTCGAAGAATATCATAACCTTTTAAAGAAGTTAAAATCGCAACGCCGCCACCTCTGCCCTCCTTACGATTTACATTGAAGTGTTCGTATCCTTGAAGTGCATAGTACTCTGAGTCATCATTATACCAGGTTTCAGTAAACATCAAAACTTCAAAATTGACGTTACATGATTCTATTAGCACAGTGACCTCATCCGTTTTGTTCAACAGTGACCTTGCATTTAGATGCATAATTTTTAGCAGTTTTTCTTTGTTAGTAATGTTGTGCTTCATAATGATGTCGCCTGGACTTACATAGCCTGAAGGCGCCATCTCTATTCTGGGCATGAATATATTGGAGTTTCTGTGAATTATGTGTTCGTTATCTTGTTCAAATCGCTTTCACGCATTATGCGGACAACAGGCGAAGTCTCTGTGCGGCGTGCGTGAATAGTGCCATTTTTCGTCCACACAAATTTCCAGCTGTGTTCCCGTTTGCGCGCTATTGCCATTCCCAGCATTTTCTTCACTTCGGGGCAAAGGTGTTCATTTACAAACACAGGAGATTCAGTAGGTAAACCGAGGGATGCATTTGTTAGCCTTTTCTTGCGCGACTTCTGAAGCAGTTGATCGCGTTTGTCCCTCCGTTGAAATTGAACAATTATATTGGTTTGACCTGCCTGCTTTGTTCGAACGCTGTGGCAGACGTAAATGTCCTCAGGGGTTACAGTCTCGCCAACTACCTCTCCAATTTTTTGGAGCACTTCAACAAGGTTTTCATTCGGTTTTTCGGTTACTCCTTTAATTTCCAAATTTCGATTTCGGGAGTACTGCTCAGACTGCAAGAGGCCTGATTGGCAGTCCGCCAGTTTCTTTTCCAAAGAAGAAACTTTGTGCTGTAGCACACAGTTTTCTTTCTTCAGCGCATTATTTTCCGCTAAAGTTGCCACCAGTTTTTCATTGGTGTCATCTAGGGTCTTGCTGAAGAAATCCATGCTCCTCTTCATTTCATCAATTTCAGCTCGCAAATTTCTTTCTTCTGATCGGATGCCTCGCTCTAGCGCTTCTTTCGTTTGCTTCCACTCATTTCTGATTTCATCTTTGAAATCATTGATCAGTCTCGCAACTTCCTTGTTCATGTTAGTTACTACCGACAACACGAAGAAAATCACATAAAAAATTACATATACTAAACACCGGGCAGCAGTGGCAGCTATTCAAGACTAGAACCAATTTTATGCTCTGAGAAGAGCCCCACTAACCTGCAAAACGCAGAAGAAATGGTTCAGCTTGTGCCTAGAACGCCGCCACTGCTGCCGAATGCAATCCTCGGTGAAGTGGCAGTATTTATATATGCAGATGGCCACGTGGTCCCGGAGATCGCACGGTCCCGGAATCTGTCGCCTCCTGGTGTTCTACAGATTGTGCTTGCTTCTTTGGGGCAGTCGATGATAATGGCACGTGTGATGATGCGCAGTAGTTTCAGTCGACCCAGCTGCACGGCGAAGCTGCAAAACGCAGAAGAAATGGTTCAGCTTGTGCCTAGAACGCCGCCACTGCTGCCGAATGCAATCATCGGTGAAGTGGCAGTATTTATATATGCAGATGCACGTGGTCCCGGAGATCGCACGGTCCCGGAATCTGTCGCCTCCTGGTGTTCTACAGATTGTGCTTGCTTCTTTGGGGCAGTCGATGATAATGGCACGTGTGATGATGCGCAGTAGTTTCAGTCGACCCAGCTGCACGGCGAAGCTGCAAAACGCAGAAGAAATGGTTCAGCTTGTGCCTAGAACGCCGCCACTGCTGCCGAATGCAATCCTCGGTGAAGTGGCAGTATTTATATATGCAGATGGCCACGTGGTCCCCGAGATCGCACGGTCCCGGAATCTGTCGCCTCCTGGTGTTCTACAGATTGTGCTTGCTTCTTTGGGGCAGTCGATGATAATGGCACGTGTGATGATGCGCAGTAGTTTCAGTCGACCCAGCTGCACGGCGAAGCTGCAAAACGCAGAAGAAATGGTTCAGCTTGTGCCTAGAACACCGCCACTGCTGCCGAATGCAATCCTCGGTGAAGTGGCAGTATTATATATGCAGATGGCCACGTGGTCCCGAGATCGCACGGTCCCGGAATCTGTCGCCTCCTGGTGTTCTACAGATTGTGCTTGCTTCTTTGGGGCAGTCGATGATAATGGCACGTGTGATGATGCGCAGTAGTTTCAGTCGACCCAGCTGCACGGCGAAGCTGCAAAACGCAGAAGAAATGGTTCAGCTTGTGCCTAGAACGCCGCCACTGCTGCCGAATCGCAGAGGTCAAGAATTTGTACATAAGTGTCGTCTACATATGCGAACGGGAACACTCCGATGCCGACTCCTTGTCTCGCGCCCCCGTCGACCTCCCGCAGAAGGATGACCAGGACGATGGCGTTTCCTTCGCACTCACAAGCGCCGACGACTTCGAGGAACAACACGCTGACCCAGACCCAAAGAGCCTTGGGACTACCTTGAAGGCGAGACCATCGTTGTGCCGAAGGCGTTCAGGCGAGGCATGTCTTCGTTCTTAGCGTGAAACGACGTTCGCCTTGGGAAGAACTTCTTCCACTACGAATCGACCACCTCCTCCTAGTGCCTTCATGGTTACGTACAGAGGTTCTGGAAGGTTTACACAATCACCCGGAGGCCGTACACCTTGGCTTCACCCGTGAACTCGAAAGGATACAAAAATACTACTGGCCTCGCCTCACTGCGGGCGTCATCCAACGGTAAAGGACATGTCGTGATGGTCAGTGACGCAAGACACAGCTGACTAGGCCAGCGGGACTTCTACATCCCATAGAACCTGCTCGCCAACAGTTCCATCAAGTGGGTTTCGACTTACTGGGGTTGTTCCCAATGTCGACTTCCGGCAATGATTGGATCGTCGTAGCACCTCAGCTCCTACGCTGAAACAAGGGCGCTCCCCAAGGGCTATGCCACCGAGGTATCCAAGTCCTTGGTTGACAAAATCGTCCAACGTCACAGCGACGCGGATGACATGATCACTGACACAGGCACAGTTTTTATGGCTGACCTAACTCAGGCGATCTTGGGGTACAGCAAGATAACCATCACCGAACCACAGCCCACCACCCGCAGACGAATGGTCTCACGAGCGTGTGAATAAGACCATCGCTGAGATTCTAGCCATGTACATCGACGTCGAACACTAGACGTTGGACGGTATACCTTCCTATGTAAACTTCGCGTAGAACGCGGCCACGCAAGAAATGATACAGCTGACAATGTACAAGGTTATATACAAAATGAGATTAGTAACGACGCTTGGCACCACGCTACCGGTCGTCACCGATGAAGCAGCTGTCGACGCTGCTTGCTATTGCCAACGCCCTGAAGAAGCTTGACAGCTCACCCCCGTGCGTATCAAGAACCACCGGAGGGTCCACAGCCGCCACCAGAACATTCGACGATGCCACACCGAATACCAAACCGCCGACCTTGTCTGGATCTTGACGCCGATACGACGACGCGGACAGAGTGAAAAGCTCCTGCGGTGCTGAGTTGGACCCTACAAGGTACTGCGACGTTGTGGCGCACTGTACTATGAGGTCATGCCCTGTGGCATCACTCAATTTCCGCGGAGCTGCGCACCACCGAAAGTTGTACGGGAGTTGCGACTTTTAACTTATTAGGCACGCTAATGAACTATGAGGCCTTGTTAGCTTATTTATTTTATTTCATGTACTCTGATTTTCTTGTTCTGTTTTCTGTATCGGAAAGATGCTTTTTCAGATAGAGGTAGTGACGCGAGCGCTCGTTTTGCTTGCGGGGAGCACCATTTTCACTTTCCTGGGACACACAGCGCAGTCCATGATTTTCTTGCGTGATTACTTCAGGAACCGTGTCGACCATTTGAGAAACTGCATGCCCGACGAGCACATTTGAGTGCTTTCTAGAGTCGCAGTGATAATACCAGGCGCGCTATGACGTGTGTATTGAAGCCGATGCGTGTCGTCCGTGATGAGATTTTCCGCCCACCGACGACTGACTTCATCATGCTGCTATCGCCTTGCAGTGTATTCGCTTCGCTTTGCTGGACCCATGTTCGTGCACTAAAGAGTTCGGCTGACAACTCCTTAAGCTCTGCGGCGTCCTTTATTGTCACGACCACGTGACAATATCGGTAAAGCGTTGCTAAGAAAGGGGCCTTAAGAAGTAAGTATACAGAACGAGGCGTTTCCGTCAGCTTTATTTTCCAGTGAGCGTCTCTGTATATATAGACCAAATCAACCTAATCGTTAAAGTCAGGATTGAATATATGGTACCAAGACATCAAGGGAAAGAAATATTGCAATCCTCTTATGAAATCACCAGTACAAACGTATTTGTATTGAATCTCCTACAAAGTACCTGAGATCCTGGATGCAATATAGTTGGCTGGAGCGAAGCTTTCACACACGCTGTGGGAGTATCCTTTTATAGGAGATAGAACGGATGTAGGCTCCGGGGGCTCTTCCGTCTAAGTGGGCCGCCGCACTGCGCAGCTCCAACATCAAATCATCAGTATGGGCAGTCCAGCAGTGCCCAGAGGCGGCGACAAGGCAATGCCTCGAAGTCCCCTCATGCAAGACGTCCGCCCGTGTTGCGAAGCTTTGCTGAGTAATAAATAAAGATGTTTTCATCCATCCCAAGTGGCTACGTGCTACAACGTCCACCTTTCTTTATTCGCAATGTTTGAGTAATCTAACCCCCATACCGTCGGGTAGATTCTAGCGGGAGACAGAGTGATGGAGCCGTCAGGGAGCAAAGGCAGAACATCCTTGTTTCGCAGACCAAAATGTAATGAATCATGTTTGACAGCAAATCATGTGTTACCCATGTTAGCTGCACACTTCATATCAGCTGCCTTTTTCAATGGATGTGACTTGTTTAGCAGGTACGCAACCAACGCTCTTTATTCTGTTGTGCACTCGGCCAGAATGCCCTCGCCACGTGTCTAGCTCCTTTCATGCATTGTCTCTCCTCAACTTTTTTCAGATTTCAAAAATCCAGAGTGATTTATAAAATTCGATCCTTCCAAACGGCCTATCTAGATGGACATACTTCGGTCCATTGCGGTCCCCCCATTGTTCCAATACGGCACGCCTCATGTACGTGTTTTCTTTATTGCATGTCGAACCAAACAATTATTATCGCCTTCTAACACACAGATCGGTGGTTTTCTTCGAAGTATAAATGTTCAAACGTGAGCATTCCATGGCAAAACCACACTGACCAAATGCGAAATTAGGCTACTAATGTTGGGATCAATACCCCTCAACTCCACTAAATTGCACAAGGGTTTTAATAGAAGACTTCGTACGACACTTCGCGAAGAACCTGTCAAACTTTCTCAGGAGGAGAACTGACAGAGCGCGCAACGTACCGGTGGCAGCACCTTCTTTAGACTGTAGCAGCACTGGTCCTAATTCGTGAACAGCTTAACACTTCGCAATCTATTACAACACGATGACTGCTGGGACGTGGAAATACACTATATTAATACCCCAAGCTTATATATGCACCTACCAGAAAGTTTCATAACAAGCATATCACTACATGTGTAGATGCAACGCATTCATGTGTGTACTTACAACATACGGTGCACGTAAATAATTATATTTACAGCGCATGCTAAAGGTATTCAAGATGATCAATGCAAAATACCGATCACATAAAAAGGAGCCAGGCCTGCGCGGAACCGCAGGACAGTGACAGCGTAAGCTGGAGGAGCGACGTTCTTAGAGGTCATTTTAAACGCTTGGGGAAACTAGTGCAAGTAGAGGCGGTGGGTATCCCCGGCTCGATAACTCTTATCATTTCGTCAAGTAGGGAAGTACTCACTACGTCATAATTACAGTGGTACTTTAACGTGCAAATCTGTATGACTGCAGATCGTAGACAGTCTCTTGGCATCGTTTTCCCGAGAACGAACCGAACTTTCGGCCCGGCATCGACGGCGAACTGCGGCATGGGCTTCTCTCTGCACAGCTGTCTGTTGTGCCCGAAGTTGGCTTGCTGCAGCCGCGCGCGTACCTCTGCGATTCGCTTCTTCAGCAGCGGTCCGCACCTTGCCGAAGAGCAAAGTCAGGTTGCTGTCGGGGCTGCGCACGGCGCCTGATGAGTGACACATGGCACGATATGACAAAACTGCTTCAAAGGGCAGCGCTTCATAATAATAATGATGGCAGAAAAGTTGAAGAAGATTGCTTCGTAATGATGATGTTGATGATACCTCTGTAATGGGTCTGCTACGAAGCATGTACCCCTGTGTTCTTTCAAATGATTCCTCAAACTCGTTATGCAGTGCCCTTTCCGCGACGTGTAATGGCCTATTATTATTTTGAGACTAACATTGCATTTGCTAAGGCGATTCATCGGCAGACGTTATACGTGTTTAAGTCTTTTAGCGACGATTTTTCAAGCACAGGCGTAGCTCAGTCGTAGAATGCTGGACTGCCACGCAGAGGGTGTGGGTTCAAATCCACGTAGAGGACGAGGTAGAATACTCCTCGGTCCTGGTTATTTTTTCTGAAATTTGCGCGATATTGGTTACGGACACCGGAGGCGGCGGCGGCGGAAAACTACGCGCGAAAACAGCCCTCGTGGTGATCTCATAACAGCTTACGCTGTAATAGGTTAACACGAAGGAGAAATTGTTGTTATGTGGGGTTTAACGTCCCAAAACCAGCTATGATCATGAGAGACGCCGTAGTGGAGGGCTCCGGAAATTTGGCCACCTGGGGTTCTTTAACGTGCACTGACATGGCACAGCACACGGGCCTCAACATTTCGGCTTCATGGTAGCGCGGCCGCCGCGGCCGGGATTCGATCCCGCGACCCTCGGATCAGCAGCCGAGTACCATAACCACTAGACCACCGTGGCGGGGCGCGAAGGAGAAATTAACACCGTCGGTATTTCCCCCATGTTGTTATGTCGCACGGCCGGTCTACCAGCTGTATTTTTTCTCTCACCATCTTCACTTGCTTTTTGTAGTGAGAGGGAGATAGTTGTCTTTGAATTTATGATTCTTAGACGAGTTATCGGACTAGGCATCCGCATGGCATTTATGCATCATATAAGCGCTGTCTATCCATCTGTAATCTTTTTCATCTTTTATGATCTATACGTTTGTATGTCACGTGTACGGTGTAGATATGTTATCAATATGTTATTGTCTTTATAGAGCTCTGTGTTCTTTTTGATGTTGTGCCTCTTGATGATGTATTATACCGCCTGCAATGCTTTCCTTTTTTTCCACCCGACAATAATGCCAATCTGATATTCTAGATATTTCAATAAATAAATAAATAAATAAATAAATAAATAAATAAATAAATAAATAAGATAACGGCAACGTAAATTTCAGGTAATCTGGCAGCATGGCAGGTGATAATCCTAGTTAGATGGAGACGCTTAGGTTACTCCTTCTTCACCCGTCCTTTCCTACTGCCCCTTCTGTGGATCCGTACCGACAGTGTACCACTCCACGTGGGAATGCTCTGCCCCACAGGGCGTTCCTCCCATTCCCAACCCCACCCCTTCCTCTTGGGGGTCTGCGCTGCTCAGCTTACGCCGGCAGGAGCAGCTTGTTGTTGTTGTTTTGTGGGGTTTTACGTCCCAAAACCAGTTCTGATTATGAGAGACGCCGTAGTGGAGGGCTCCGGGAATTTCGACCACCTGGGGTTCTTTAACGTGCACAGACATCGCACAGCACACGGGCCTCAACATTTCGCCTCCATCGAAATGCAGCCGCCGCGGCCGGGATAGGCAGGAGCAGCAGCAGCTGGTCCAGCGGGCCCGCAGGGTCGCGCAAGGCAATGGAGCCCTGGACAGAGGGCCCCACCCAAGGAAGGCTCAGTGTGCATTTGTTAATAAAAGTGTATTCTCTCTCTCTTCCGTGTGATTCGTTGTGATGAAATTTTTCTTGCTTGGCTTCGTGTCAGGAAAACTTCCTACTGCACTTTTCCTGTGGGATTTCTCTTTCAGGTTCACACTTATGAAACTTCTTTTTCTTGATCTTGCGCACCCTGAACGATTACTTATTCTCGAATATATCACTGCCAACATCGATAATGCAATCCGGCCTCATCTCATCTCCGAGAGGTGACCTGTTCATAACTTCAGGTCTTTGTAAGGTTTAGTTTGCTGTGCTAGTGTACTCACAGTCTTCCTTAGTATGGGTGCACGCTTTTTCGTTTTGTTTACTTCACTCAAGGAATGTGTGTTTGTCATGATTTCGTGCATTTGGTCACCACTTGTCTTTCTCATTTTGCTTCAACGTTACTTGTTCCTTTTGTCAGAAGACCAGGCCGAGAAGAAAGTGCCATTTATTTAGCAGGAGCCTGTTTCAATACCCCGGCTACGCTCGTCCAGCTTGTATGCGTGATGGCGCTCGTCCAGTTCCCTTCTTCGCCAGCACCCTCTAAGCGCGCTGTCCATTTCAGACCGAATCGCTATATCGGACCAGGACCATGGATCCACACAGCAGCGTCATATGAAACGCATAAGCCCCTTAGTTTGACATCTATCCCGCTAAGTAAGGTAGTGTCATGCCAGATCGACAGAAACACACATAATTGAGGATAAGCCTATTAGTATGAGTAAATTTTGAAAAGAAGGTAGAAAGAGATCTAATGTGGTGAGGTGAACTTGTACTCAGTTCACACCTTCTCCTTCCTTCCACTTCTTCACTTGCTCGTGGAGCCGAGCTCCCGCAGCTGACGTTGCTGCTGCGAAGAAGGAGGGGTGGGTCTTTCCCCTACTGCCTGTCCGTCGTCGGTTGTGTTGTCTCTACTTGAAGGATGGAGACCAGCCTTTTTCTCACACAAGCACACCTTGACTTTTATACAGAAGACGGTATTTACACATTGACAGACAGTAGCCTCGGTTGGTAGGCTTAGGTGGAACCATCGATTCCATTCAGCAGAGCCGACCAGTGCATAACACCGCTCCTGCAACCAGAACCACCACGCGGACTCGTGCCAGGTGTCCTCTCTAGCACTATCCGCTCCGTCCTCACCAACCTTCAGCCTTGCAACCTTATGACCACCTTCAGCCTTCCAACCTCGCTTCCAACCACCCTGACAGGGATGAGGGGCCACCTTATAAACACTGGTTATAAACAC
This sequence comes from Hyalomma asiaticum, assembly GCA_013339685.2. Taxonomy (NCBI): domain Eukaryota; kingdom Metazoa; phylum Arthropoda; class Arachnida; order Ixodida; family Ixodidae; genus Hyalomma; species Hyalomma asiaticum. The sequence goes on along the minus strand of JABSTT010002169.1, from coordinate 7,029 downwards.
CGCCCCTGAATCCCTGACAGCAAATCAGAATCTTTCCACTGTCATGCCAAACCCCTTGCAAAGTGCGAAAAACCCTGCAAAGTGCCATCAACTTGCAACATACGGACATCAAACATCAAAGAAACAGAACCCCGCATGTCTAAGATGGTGCCAAACCCGATCTTAACCCGCTGGTGGCTACAGACATTCCTCAAGAGACTGCCAAACACCTGTCAAGCCGGTTCCGAATTGCCAGCTACCCTGTTTCTAGCTGTACAACGAATTCCAACAATAGTCGCCTCCTGCCCCGCATGTCCGCCACGTGGCTGTGCGCCTTCTCCGGCGCATACCCGACCATCTACCGTAATTGCCGACTTTTTCCGACGACTTTACAGTATGACTGAACCTTCGTCTTTGCATGATTACTCACTGAGTCACCGTTACTCAATGCCAAGAACCTTGTCTCACCTTTATCTTAGCCGTGACATTAGGAACCCCGATGTCTCCTCCGGTACAGGCACCAGGTGTTTTTGGTTGGGCTGTGATGATGGAGCACGACTCAGTCATTACGTATACGTTGAGCAGACACTCTAGCCCATCGAATGCTTCGCGCGCCGTATCGGCTGCGGAGGCCGACAAGACGCTGCCTGCGATGCCTATGCGCTTCATGCTTGGCAGTCGCCGACCAGTACGACGCATTTCACGCACCAGTGCTTCTAGTCTGGATGGAAAGAAGTGCGTCCCAGTAACCTGCATTCAGAATATTACAGTGCGTGAGACAATTATTAGAGAGCGTAATGCAAGAAACGCACAGACATGCAAGAAATTAACCGCTCCGTGTTATTCACGCCCACACAGTTCGAGGAATTTAAGATCAGACTTGAAAGAATAAAGCGAGAACAAACGACGCTTAAGAAAGAAAACATTTGCTAGAATGAATGACTACAAAAGACCCGGAAAGGCCTTAGTGAAATTAAGCAAGACAATTGTCAACAGAACATCGAAAGCAAGGGCCATCTCAGGAATCCTAGTGAAAAACTAGTTGATGAAATTGTAGAAGTAGGCAAAAATGTTGTGTTTGACTGAGATGGACAGATGTGGAGGTAATTCATCGAGTCACAAGCAAGGATAATGAAAGGCTGAACGTGGTGGTGAAGTTGGATCTCGCTCAATCCGAGATAACGTTTTGAAAGCCGTGAAAAGCAAATGCGTATTCCATCAGACTTTGGATATGAAGGAAATGATGCAGTGTACATTACGGAACATCTGTGCATTGAAAACAAGGTACTTCTTGGCAAGGCTACTGCACAGAAAATGAGAAAAAAATGGAAGTACAAGTGGTTTCCACACGGAAAACTTTTTTCAGAAAGAGCAGCCTATTCGAGCGTTCTATATATTTAACCTGAAGATATACAGAAGATCCACTAACCATCGCGTCATGGCTGCGTATCACTCACCGAGCGACAACAGTTGAACTTCTATTTTCTGTGTGACGCAGTGCAACGTGCGCAGCTTGAACAGTAATATTGACGCTCTTTGCTCCTTCCTAGAAGTTAATTTTTTTTCAATTGAGCATTATAGCTGTTTATGAGACATGACTTAAACCCGTTGAAGTCGAGATTATATCAGGTTATTCATTCAGTTCTATAAATAGAAATATTGAGTGACCTAACATACTTTGGCGTTGTACTGGACCATAATTTCAACTGGAAAATGAATATTGACTTTGATAAAATTCACGACAGCCTGCTTTGCGCTTTTCAGATGTCGCAAGTGCTTTGAAATACAAACATTGAGAACAATTTATTTTGCAATATTTCACTGCTTACTGTGATACTGTATTGATGATTGGTGCCATATATACGATTCCTACATAGAGGCTCTAATACTCCTGTAAAAACGTGCTCTTCGTTTCATGTTATACGCTAACTACAGGGCCTCAACTAAACCACTCCTTTGTCCGTACCAAATCATGCCCCTACAACAACTCGTAATTTATAATATATCACTAATGGTGCATAACTCTCTGACAAGCAATGTCCATATTCACTGCTCCCTCTTTATGCCTTCACAATTCCAAACAAGAGGTCGTAATTGCGGTAATTTCCTTAAAGCACTGGTTAAATACGTATACGGGAAAAGACGAGTTGGTAGTGTTGACACAGCATTGTGGAATATCACAGAAATTAAAAAAAAAACTCAACACTCTCATTTTGAAACATTTTTTAAAGATGTACTAAGTGCGTATTCGGGATCCTGACCCTCCAATCAACAATATGCAATGTTCCGTTACGTCGTGTGGGTTGATATAGAGCGACAAAAAACACGGCTTCGGTTTTACTGCGCGCGCTCTCCTCAACTCAGCAGTTGGCGTCATGTTAGTCGCCACGAGGCCTGCGAGATTGGCGCGCACTCGGAGGCCACGGGAAAACGAACCGTGCTGCAGTCTTGCTCCCGAATGGCAACACCGCACGGTTTCTAAGTATTTTCTTTCTTTGTAGCTTTCAAGCAAATCAATTCTTTTACAGCAAACGCCAGTTCATTACACCTTTACACTTAAAAATATCTTACCGAAATAGCACCAAATAGTAGCATGCCAGCCCGTATATAGTATCGCATAGTCGTTTCGGGAGCGCAAGAACACTGGGGATTCGAACGGGCGTTATAAAATGTGCACTGAATATTTCGCCGAAATATTTTGGAATTGTCTCGACGAATGCATATTGAAGCACTGAAAATTACAGCCTGGCATCTCCATATTCTTTTCACGACCCTTTTAAACGTCGCTAGAAGGGGCCGTATTAAACTATTTATAAGCTTTGCAGTATACCCTGACGCGATGTTAAACTAACTTATGTTTTTATCCTGGCCAGAAATGCTAATAAACAGATGTATAAAGCATTCAATATTTTATTTATGTTATGTATGTTTATTGATTTGATGTTCTCAATATTCCTTGTACGTTAAGCTCCCATGTGGTTAATGGTTGTATAAGCCTGTCTCCTGCCTGCACATTGAGTTATATTATAGTTACATGCATCCATCCTGCAATTCTGCTAAGGATCCAGATGCATACATGTTTTGTACGGCTCTATTTCGTTTAGTAAAATTAAATTCAGCTCAGTAGAGGGCTGTGTTCGGTTAGGAATTGAACCGGTCTAACTTGAGTTAATAACGTCAATGCATGGCAGCCGAGCACACTTTCTAGGTGCTATGTCGTTCTCGTGCACTGAATTTACACTGTGTTAAAGGGAGGGCACAAAGCTACAATACCTAAGTTAGGTCTGATAAAACCTTTCTTGAAGATGCTGCGGCCGTATATCCCTCATCACGTGTTTCTCAGTAGAATAGCAAATTATGATCAGAATCAGATTTTTTAAATTAACAAAATGATTTTGCAGCATTTCGTCATTGACACATACACGTACAGCTTGGCCGGTCACCCTTGCACACTACCTTAAATCGGCGATGTCAATGCAGCATTCACGCTACCACGCGTAAGCGCAACAGTGCCGTGTTTCCTTGAAGTTGACGAGCGTACGAAAGTTTCGCAGGAGCTCTGCGCCTACATATCGACTTTAACTACAAACAGAGCGCGAAGGTCGTTATATCTGGTTATTGGCCTGGGCGTGGTCTAATGAAGTTGTACGTATCCCATTGAGTATATTCACATCAGTCTTCACCATAATCTTCTTGCTTGCGGGTGTTGGTGGATACCGTGGTCGACGATGCGAAATGCCACCTGGATGATGTGTGCATCGAGTTAGGAATCCAGGCTCAGGGCAGCTTAAACCACCCATGACCATCCTGGGCGAATAGAAAACGTATGCGTCCGCATGCAGTTCACTACCTGGTTTGTATGGCTGCGCATAAGAGTAGGAATTTTTGGCAGCAAGAATTGCACGCGGGAAGCGTCTTCTGCGGCCCGGATCGCTTTCTTGATGTCTTTCGCTCTGATTTCAACGGAGTCAACTGGATGCATAGGTTTCGCATTTGCTCAAAGCGGAACACAACGCCACCCACTTGGCTTTCCGGTGTGGCGACACACTCTGTGCATGAATGCCGCCTAGCCTCCGCATCCCTATCTTCCGGCCCGGCGTAACTTGGCTATACGCGGCATGGCCTGCGATAAGCCACAGCGCCACCGCAGCGATCCCAACTACGTCGCCGGCGGTGGCCACAAAAACCGAGGTGCCAGCTTGAATCAAGGCGGACCTTTCGCTACTCGGACAAGCGTAGCCACGGTGGACTCCTCTGCAACTGCTAACCGAATAAACCAGTTATGTTGTTATGTAGGATTCGTCCATTCATAGATTCGACATCCCACACCGGCATGTCCACTAACCCACCATTATGATGAAAAACATTGCATAAAATGGTTGGTTGAAGTGACAGGCGATGCAAAAGTCGCAACAGGCTGCAACAGTAGACCATTACGATTTTATGAACCGAACCTGCGACTAGCACAGCAAGCAGTTCCCACTTCGCAAAGGTATAACGGCGACCACATTCGTCGGTAGGAAGTAATAGATCAGTGGCGATCTGCGTCGGCTTTTACACTTGATTTCACAATACATCCCACTGGTATCAACAATACCTGTGTACAATCTGGAAAGCGCTCAAGCATGTGCGTCGGGCAAGCAAAATTTGTGGAACATTCAGCAGCTTGGTCGAAGCAGCATGCACTTGTCCGCGTGAGTGATAACGGGTGTAGCAAGAAAGTGAAGAAAGCGGTCACCGTGAAAGAAAAGAAAATGTCCGCGTGTCAATATACAGCATACTTCAGTGCAAGAAAATGCGTAATATCCGCGAGATGCGAAAATGTTCAAATATTTTGTGAGAAAAATAGAAGAAGGCCGTCTCTTGAAAGTTTCATTTCGGAACGAAGCATGTGTGATGCTCTGCGGATCCCCGTTCATGGCGTGGCTGCTTCCTCTTTAGGAATGCAATTCTATTATGGAAGAATACTTCGCCTTTGAAAGATCGCGATTGGAGGCGCTGTGACATAAAAAGTGCTGAAAATAACTGTTATTTCATAATGGGAAGAACAGGCGTGCAAAACACGGATACAATGGAAAATTAGTGGAGAACACAGAGACAAAGACAGGTAACGTTACCTTGTACTTGTCGACGACGTCCATAGTTTCTGTGCTGTTTAGCGTAACAGGGGGCATGACAATGGTCCCTCCGTCAAGCAGAACTATCACAGTGTAAAGCAACCCCGACATGTGCGTAATGGGGCTCAGTACAAGAAACACGTCTTCCTTACCGAATGGCATTATATACCTGAAAAAAAAAATGTTGCCGTTATGCTCTCCTAATGCGCCCGCTGTTTTATTAAACGAACTGTGCTATGACGAGTTTAGCCAAGAGTGCGCGTGTTAGAGCCTGTGCGCAGAAAGATCAATTTCCTGTACAGCCTATGATCACTACGTGTGTCCACAAATGTACGCTCTAACACTCCAAATTCACGTATAACTATTTCAATGTGGCATTTGTAGCCCGCGTTACAGTGCATTACTGATTTGTTTTTCAATGAGAAATAAATGTGAGGTAATCAGTTGGTAAAGGAAAATATTCATCTTGATGAACCCACTTGGGACAACATAGGCACTTCCATAATTGCCACGACGCAACACGCTTAAAAAAAGCGACAGATCATATCCTAGATTCACGTTACCACGGGTTCATCCAGAAATAAGGTTTGTGTAACAAAATTAGAGCGTATCAAGATTAAGCATTCTTGAATGGAACCAGAGTTACGGGATCTGATCTTTACTGCTGTACGAAAAAACACCATTGGGGAGATCAAATTTTCAAAACTTCTGTATTCAACAAGCCTGATTAGAAGCGGCATTAAGTCGATCCTTCCTGGTTGTGCAGAGGAGGCACAATTTTCAACAGACTACCACGACGTATAGTAATGTCGAAGTGGTAGTTTCGGTCATAAGTGCTGCGATTCTCTGATTCCATTAGCCTAATAAATGCATAAATCTGTCCCTTTGAAAAATTCTGCAAATGTATTCTTCAAGCGGACTTCATGTTGACCCAACGGTGTGCTTACGCTCTCGGTAAGGTATGGCTTTTCGTATGGTTTATCATCCTCCGCATGGAGGATCACAAGAAATCTAGACATGAAATTAAGGAGCAAGTGCCGTGGAATGTTGAAGATAAACGATACGCGTAACGCTAAGAGTTAAAAACCCGCGAAGTGGATCAGAGGACGCACAAGAGAAGGTTACATTTTTATATCGATTAAAGGAACCGTCTACAACTCGGAAAGCGTTCTTAGCTAGTGTAAAAATGGGCAGATCGTGCGTCACGTTTACGAGAACGAGCACGCTTTTACCCAAGAAAGATAATTATGTTTTTATTTTGCTCTGAAACTGATGAAAAAAACGCCTCTAGCAACGCCTAAAAGCGTGTTTGTCAATTTCCAAGTGTGCAAGAACAGACCCACGCTACTGAAAAACAATTATGTATGTCTTAAAAGCGTACTTTACCCTTTGAAACACCTTTTTATAGCGTGCAAGAGCAATTCGCTCTTCTTTTCGCTGCTTTCGGGTTGGCGCAGGTGGCGCTGCCTCGGAATTCGTCTGCCTGTACAGGCGCGTAGTGCTGCGTTTGTCATGCATGCAGCGCTGCATGTCCGAGGCGCGCCTACTTTGCCTCGCTTCTCCTCCTCGTCAACACTGCAATGTCGCCCTTGGAAACGGTTCATGTTGAAGGAGCCCCCCGCTTCCGACAGGGTGGCCAGGGAGATGACGACGTGTCGTGAGCAGTAACCATTGTTGCCGGCGTCTGTACACCGCAGAACGCAGCGACTTCGTGGATAAAAAAATCTTTTAATAATTTCTGCTCAGTTTCTTTAGTGACCACTGCACGCTGGGACACTTCGAAAGGTACGCCCTCTATTGAGCCAAAAAAAAAAATGGGACAGCGATGAAGGACGGTACGCAGCCCCTTAAAAGGAAGAGGCAGAACTGCGCAAGGCATGTCATGCGGAGGTGGGATAAGATGGACCGCAAGAACGAAAGAATTGATAGCAAG